>PVIJ01009794.1:0-41834 GCA_004024925.1 Scalopus aquaticus
TATTTTTAATGTGTGCCATCCTCACAGGTGTGAGGTGGTATCTCATAGTGGTTTTGATTTGCATTTCCTTGATTATAAGTGATGTTGAGCATTTTTTCATGTATCTGTTGGCCATTTGCTTTTCTTCTTTGGAGAAGTGCCTTTTGAGCTCTTCTGCCCATTTTTTGATTGGGTTATTGGCTTTTTTTTGTTGAGTTGTTTTTACCAACCTTTCTATAAATATGATTCAGCCATAGTGGTATCTTTGTCCCACTGACATATCATACTCCCTCTAGTTGCTCCCTCTGTCTATATATGCTTTCCCTTATACCTCACATGGCTGGGTTCTTCTTGTCATTCAGATATCAGCTTTATGTCAGTTACTCTAAATCATATTACTTTGATTCATTTTACCTTAATGTATATAATTATAGAAGAAATTCTTCTTTGTTTATTAGTATTCTATACCAAACTAGAATGTAAGCTATAAGAATAGCAATATTTCAAATCTTGCCCAATACTGTACTCCCTACAACTAGAACAGTGTCTAACACTTAATAAGCTCCATGAGGGCAGAATTTTGTTATGTTAATCATTATGTATCCATGGCCTAGAAGAGTGCTTGGCATACAGTAAGTACTCAATAATGATTTACTGAGTGAATAAATAAATAGCAGGAAAGCAAAAAATGATTGTTGCATTAATACCTGCCTAAATTAGAGTAATTAAGCTCTCATTGTGACCAATTATTCATTTCAGATTCAATAACAAAGTATAAGCCTTAAAATGATCATAATATAAAAAGACAAAGTAATTTCATAGACATCACTCATTCCTTACTTTTCTCATCAGAACTCTTCTGCTATTTAGAGAAACAGGTTCTAATTTCTTCCTTGTAATCCTAGAAGCAAGACTTCACATTCAGCTATTACCAAGTGAGGTACACATGATTTCCTTATTCTGCCATTTTTGGGTAAAGATGGAGTATTGAACACACATATTTACCTTTGTCTCCTTTCAAAATACCACTTAATAATATGGATTTTTTTTTTACAGAGCAAGAGATTTTAAGGTGTTTTGGTGGATAATCTGAATAATCCACAAAAAAAGATCTCATATGTTGACATTAGGCATTTCCCGAGTAAACAGATAAAGTAAGATTATTTTATGAGAAAACCCACTGATTTCAAATATCAACCACTTGTTCAAAACATCTAATGAACTTCACAATTTCCCACTCTCAAATATGTACAGAAATGCATAGACCACTAGACATTTAAGAAAAGATTCTAATAAATATGCAAAGAATGATATAAACAGGAGGGAAAGTGGCAAGATGGCAGCAGAGTAAAGACACTATGCTCACCTCCTCCATATATTCACAGTGAGAGTGTAGCAGAACATAGCCAATAACTCCTGCAAGAAAAACAATTACAGCACACCCTAGGAGCAACATCTGGAGGAGGGTGACCCTAGCATGCAGTGGAACAAGCCATGGGGGTAGCTAGGTGATCCCAACAACCCAGCATGTGCCACAAACAGCATAACAAAAGAAGGAGAAGGGGAAATAAGAGCCTTTTCAAGGAAATGAAAGAGGAAAACTTCCCACTCCTAGGGAAGGAATTAAATTTACCAGTCCATGAAGCTAAAAGTACACCTGACTACCTAAATTTAACGAGACCTATACAAAAACACATAGTAGTGAAAGTAGCAAGAGTTCAATAAAGTTAAATATGAAAGACATTTTAGGAGAGAGGGGAAGATGGCAACAGAGGATGTTCACTGCTTTGCTCCTGAAAGAAAAATTTGAAGTAGTCCAGATGGACACTGAACTCAGAGGATCCAGTAAATTTGTGCAAAACTAGAGCACTTCCTGGATATCAGAAACACAACAAAAGGTGGGTAGCAGTGAGAGGCACCTGGAGAAAGTTGGAGGAGGGGGATGTGAGGAAACTGCACCAAATACACATTCCTGTGATCAGGTAGTCCTAGAGATGGCAGAGCTGCTTAGTGTGGACTTAACTGCGATACATATGAATATGCTGAGATGAGCCAGGTGGACAGTGTTCTCAGTGAAGAAGACAAAGTGCAGAAGGGCATGACTTCCTCTTACACCTACCTTGGGGCTTGAAACAATACAATGAAACTGCTCTTGAATTTCCCCAGAAAAGTATACTCACAACCTTCCCCATAGACTGCAAAGATGCAGGTCTGAAATACGGAGTGGAGGGCTATCAATCATACCATCGGCACAAGCAACCCTTGCTCCACATACATTATATTCAATAGCAAAGGATCCCTCCAGGCCCCTCTCCCACCACAAGAACAAGATGTTACAGACTACTGCTCTCTGATATACAGTGCCATCTGTTGGAAAAGTAGACACTTGAACACATAATAACATAAAAAGCCAATAATGAGGAGATGGAAAAATACAACAAATGACACACTGAGTACTTGGAGGAATATTTTACCACACAGAGAACAAATCTCCAGAAACAAACCACAAAGACACAGAAGATCTTTGACTCTTATCTATCAGATACAGAGTTCTAATTACCATGTTAAAGGAATTCAGAGTCTATGTGGAAGTACTGTGGAGTGCTTCAGTTTTGAGAAGCTTGGAAATTGGTGCATTCTGCATGGCTGTGGCAGAGCATCTATAAAGAAGTTACAAGAGGATGGTAGCTTTGATTGAAGCATATCAAGTAGTGATAGCATCTAGGAATCATGAGTGACAGTGGCGAGCAGAGCTATGGTGAGCAGGCATCCAGTTCTCTTTCCAGAAGTGGAAGTGCCCATGGATCTGTGAAATCTAGAAAACATAGCTCTGCAAGCTTTAGTTCCAAAGGATATTCCAGGTGTTTCAGATCAGATTCCAAGTCCAGCTATGAATCTAGGTCTAGATCTCAAAGAAGTTTGGTCCTGCTCCCATAGATGATACTGTAGCAGGTCTTATAGTGGAGACTATCAAAAACAGTATAATCAGTCATTCTCCCATGACTACTTGAAGGCATCATGTCAAAAGTTAGCCAAAATCCTAACCCCAACTGTTGTCTTGGAGTATTTGGATTGAGATTGTACATTACACAAAGAGATCTAAGATCTCTAAATATGGCCCCATTGCTGATGTGTCAGTAATCTAGAAGTTTGCGAGGATTTGCCTTTGTATATTATGAAAATGTAAATGATACCAAGGAAGCAAAAAACTATGCCAATGAAATGGAGCTTGATGGACATAGGATCCAAGTTGATTTCTCTATAACAAAAAGACCACATACCCCAACACCAGGAATTTACATAGGGAGACCAACCTCTGGCAGTTCACACTGACAGAATTAATATGCCAGAGGATATGATTCAGGTTATCATGAGCAAGATTACTATAGCAGATCATACAGAGGAGGAGGGAGAAGAGGAGGAGGATGGAGAACAGCTCAAGACAGGGATCAGATTTATAGAAGACAGTCACCTTCTCCTTATTAGGTCATGGAGAATACAGATCATGTTCCAGATCTCAATCATATTCATCGCTATTAAAGCATGAAGTTGACGAAATTCTGAAACTTGTCCTGGAGTTGGGATATTGTTGGACAATTTTATTTTATTGTCTCCAGTTCAAAAAGTGAACAGTGCCTAGTGAAGGCAGGTGAATTTTACACATTTTATGATGACTACTTTTACTGGAGTTGAGATGCTGTTCTCGTTCTGCATTTGTATGTATAGTTCAGTGCTTTGTTCAAAGTTAAGTGTTTTCTGAAAAGCATGTTTTGCATGTATTTTTTACAGTCCAAATTTTGACTGCTGAGAAGTTTCTATGGAACAAAACATGATATAAAAAGGTTTTTCTAAAAAAGAAAATAAAATCAAAAAAGGTTTTTCTACTGAATCCAGGGTATTCTAAAGATTGAAGCCTGTGTGTAAAATGCTACCAAATGGCAAAAGCAACACTGAAGTTTGATTTTTACTTTTCTTTCTAAAATATCAATAACTGTTCATATGCATAACTGTTCATATTAGGTTGTCAGTAGTAAATTTCAGGACCAAAAAAATGCCCACTTTCCTCCAGTCATTGAAACATATCATACTTACTATACTTGCAACTAAGTGTTAAAAATTATGCTATGTAACTGTGTACTGCTAGTATTAGAACTAAAGACCTTGCAATACAGTAAATGCTTAATGCCTATCTATCTATCTATCTATCTATCTATCTATCTATCTATCTATGTGGATTTTCAGCTTTTATATAATCTGCATTATATATAGCAGGAAATAAGAAAAGAGTTATACAGTGTATTCCTTTAAAAGGCTGTTTCTTATAACCCAGATGCCCAAAAACAGATGACTAGATCAAGAAAATGTGGTTCACATACACAATGGAATACTATTCAGCAATCAAAAAAGATAATCTCATGTAATTTGCAGCAACATGGATGGAACTAGAAGGGATCATGCTCAGCAAAATAAGCCAAAAGGAAAGAGAAAAATATTGAATGGCTTCATTTATAGCAGGAATATAGGGGAACCAAATAAGAGAGGGACATTCAGCAAGGGAGGGGGAGGATAAGGTCTCAAAATGGGGGAGAAAAGAGCACAAGGGACTATGGTGATGGTTCACAGGTGAATTGGTGGTGGGTAATCTATGGGGAATACACAACAATGTAAAAGATATAAATAATAATAACAAAACAAAAAAAGGCTGTTTCTTAAACTTGTTACAAGTGGGTAATGGTATTTCATCCTAGTTATCAGTAAGTGAAACACATTCCACCATAAATAAAAAAAAACAACAACAACAAGAAATTCAAAATGGAAGAAAACACTGAAAAGTTGATGAAGCATACAACTCATAAAAAAAATGAATGCCCTGAGATATAAAATTAATGAGAAAAAGACTGTAATAGAATCTGTAAATTAGAAAATAATAGAAATGCAGGATATAAAAATATCTATAGAAGAAATAAAAAAAATCTGGAGGAAGCTATGAAAGTAGAATAGACAAAATAGAGATTAAATCAGTGACCTTGAAGGTAATAGTGCAGAAAGAATTCAGGTAAAAGAAGAAAGAAAAATAAGAAGAAAATATAAGGACACATGTCAAGAACTATCCAATGCCATTAGGAAAGACAACATAAGAATAATGGGTATCCCAGAAGGGGAAGAGAAAGAGAAAGAGGAACAGGGAACTTATTTAAAGAAATAATAGAGGAATACTTTCCAAACCTAAAGAAGGAACTAAAATATAATTCCTTGGAGCTGAAAGAAAATCCAGTAACCTAAATGTAATGAGACCTACAATAACACACATAGTAGTGAAATTTCCAAGTGTTCAATTCAAAGAAACAATATAATGCTGGCTTGGGGGAAGAGGCAGGCAACCTCTTAAGGAACACAGATCAGACTAATATCAGACTTCTCAGAACAAACACTGTGTGCAAGGAGAGAATGGACAGATGTGATCAAAATACTTAAATTGAAAAACTGCCAGCCAAGAATATTCTATCCTGCAAGGCTTTCCTTCAGATACGAGAAAGAAAGAAATGATAAAGAATTTTATACGTTACCGTGAGCTAGAATAAATGAATAAGGTCAAATAAAGAATTTTATATGTTACTTTAAGGAGCTAGAATAAATAAACAAACAAAACCAGGAGCCAATAGAAGAAAAGGAATAATAAACATTAGAGCATAAATAAAGGAAATAAAAATCAAAAAGCCCAAAAGACTAATGAAAGCAAAAGCTGGTTCTTTGAAAGAAGTCAACAAAATAAACAAACCTCTAGCTAGACTAACTAAGAAAAAAAGTAGATGAATATAATAAATAGAATCAGAAATTAAAGGGGAGAAATTACAACAGACATTTCAAAAAGATAGAAGATCATATGAACATCCATATACCAGCAAATTCAATAACCTAAAAGAAATGGAGAAATTTATAGAAATTTATAATCCTGAAAGAATGAACCAAGAAGAAATAGAAAATTTTAACAGACCAATTACAAGCAAAGAAATTGAAACAGTAATCAAAAAACATAAGCCCCGGCCTAGATAGTTTCACAAGTGAATTTTAAGACACATAGGTTTAATTGCATATTTTAGAATTCCAGGCTGGCTTCTAGCACCCTTCTGGGCTGCCTCTCCCACCTATCAATCAAGATGTGGAGAGAATTGGAGGAAACAACATACATATAGTAGGGTATAGAAAAGTTTGTGATCAGTCCAAAGTGCTAAGGGGAACATGAAAGAGGAGGAAGATGACCATTTCTTTTGAGGAGTTTATAGTTACGGGGGTCTAAGAAAAAGAGGAAAGTGTGTGCCAGTACCAATTAAATATTACAGGCACAACTTATTTTATCACACTTTACTTTGCTGAACTTCACAGATACTAAGTATTTTTATAAATCAAAGGTGCATCAAGCAAGTCTATAGCTGCCATTTTTTCAGCATCCTGTGCTAACTTAATGTCTGTGTGTCATATTTTGATAATTCTCACAATATTTCAAATTTTCCCTTGCTATTATATCTGTCATGGTGATCTGTGATCACTGATCTCTAATGTAAGTACTGTAATTGATTTTGGATGTCACAAATCATGCCTAAGACAGCAAACAAAATCAATAAACTGTGTTCTGAATGCTCTACTTATCAATCATTCCCCCCATCTCTCTTCCTTTCCTGGGACCTCCCTAATCCCTAAGACTCAACACTATTAATATTAGGCCAATTAATTACCCTACAGTGGATTCTAGGTGTTCAAGTGAAAGGAAGATGTGTACATCTCTCACTGAGTCGAAAGCTAGAAAAGATTGAGCTTAGTGAGGAAGACAAATTCAACGTTCATATAGGCCTAAAGTTAGCTCTCTTGTGCTAAACAATAAGCCAAGATGTGAATGCAAGGGAAAATCTCTTGAAGGAATATAAAAGCGACACTCCACTTCTCCAGGTCCTGGTGTTCCAAATGGGTACTTGTGCTTAACTCCTACCTTGATCACAAGTCATCTACATGCAAATATGGATTAATTTACAAACAGTAAACCAGAAACCTGGATGAGCAGAATTTCCACAACAAAGAATAAAATGCAGCACCCAGATGGATAGGGGAGAGAGAGACACACACACCAAGGAAGAAACCCCACTGTGAAGGCAATGAGGCACAATCACGATGAGATCTGTAAGTAGCAGATCTTTTTGCCAGGGAGTGGGAAGAGCGTTGTGCCTAACACCCAGGATTCCAATCCTATGAACCAGCACAACAAAGATGATCCCCTGTAATCCATGCATTGAGAGCCAGAAGGGAGTGTCCACAGGAAAGACAAGGAAAAAGTAGAGGCTGAAAACCAGTCCTTAACAGACCCATGAGCAGACTCACATTCCCTGGGACCCAAAGCATTAACATTAGTCCGGACAGTGCCCAACTCATAGGTGAAGGTGTACTGGATGTCATCTCTACAACTTGGCTTGAGAGGCAAAAACTTTAGGTAATAAACCAAGGTCATAGATGTTCACATGTACCATCTTGGCAATCTCTCTACCTTGCTGATAATCTTTCAGATTGGTGCCATGTTGCCACCCTCCCCCCAATATTACTAGACTCTGAGGGTGAATTCCTAATGAGCGCTCCACCCACCCCCCTGGGAAGTAGCTGAGCTAGCTGAGGACATATAGACAATAATCAAGAGAGTCCACTCCTGGTAGACAAAAAGGCCAGGTCCCTGTTAGCCATGACTTGACAGCTAGTAACTAAACTGTGCTCCTACAGTCAGCAAGCACCCTGTGAATCTCCCAAAACACAAATAGCTAACTGGTGTGACCTACCACATGCTGAGTTCCCCTATTGTTCTCAGCTTGCAAGACCCTGAGCCTTGCTGGGCGCTAAGTGTGTGCTCTATCCCTGTAGGGCCCACAAACAACCCCAGCTACCACTGAGCAGCCCCAGACACTGGGCCCCATGGGTGTGTGCTGTTGTGACTATTGTGCTAACTGCCTCAGCACACCTCCTGCAACCTAGCTAGCAATCTAAGGGCCATGCCTCCAACAGCTAGTCCCTCATGACAACGTAGGCTGTGTACCATTCTGGACCCAGAGAACACCAAAGCTGCAGGTAGCCTGGAACATTGGCACACCCTGGCAAACCCTGAAGCAACTTCAGGCAGTTACGCACCAAGGCTGTACCCACAGCACCACCTACTGAACACACCTTAATCCAGGGCGTAGGCTAAACCCAATCAATATGCCTCTGCCTTGCAGGGGAAGGGTTAACAGCACTACTCACAGATCTGATCTGGCACAGCAGAGAGGAAGGTACTGCCCACAAAAGAAACAATACTTTGAGGGACTAACTCTGGGAACTGGGCTTGTGGGAGCAGTATTCCTGAATCCAAGCTACATCACCTGCATAAGACCAAACACTCAGCACTAGATAAAGTAGAAAGGTTGCTTAAAACATGTAGGAAAATACAGACAACCATGCAAAATAAGGAAATAGAAAAATATTCCCCAAATGAAAGAGCAAAAGAAAACTCTAGAATATGGAGATAGGCAAACTATCTGAGAAAGAATTCAAGTAATGATCTTAAATATAGAATGGTTTTAAAAGATGTTCACTGATCTCAGGGGAAGAATAGATGAAGTAGTGTTTTATCAGGGTCAAGATTTCTAGAGTACTAATTTTCAAAAAGCAGGAAGGTTTCAATAAGGACTCAAGTCAAATGCAGATAACCACAATATTAATTTAATGGAAGAGTCCATATTACAATGATACAATCATATAATTAAATTGGCATTATAAAGGGGGAAAGGTAACGAACCTCTTGGCAAAGTTCAGGAGACTGGTAATGTGGAGCACATGAGACTCAGTCTGGAGAGCTCAGTAATCAGTCCATCTGCAAGGAGAGGATGTCATTTCTCAGGGTGAGAGCCTCCGGTGGTTCTTACTACACTCTCGAGAAAGCTTCAGGATTATGAGGGTAGAGCCCATATGCATTTCAAATTGCCTCAGCTTCAGTGCCTATACTTATGCCACTTCTTGGAGACATCTTATCAGAATCACATATTAATTTTTATTTAGGTAGGGCCTCTCCACACAACCAGGTTTAACTGTCCATGCCTTTTGATGTCTCTTTATCAGTGTCTTCATAAACAAGCAGCTGGTAACTTAAGTTTTTCAATATCAGTTGCCCCGATCTTTCCTCGCTCAGGCTCATTACAACATCAAGACATAAAATCTCAATCAGTCAGGATCATTCAATATCAAGATCAACCCCCCCCAAAAAAAATCAATAGGTCATGTAAAACAACCAAGAATACCAAGTTTATGCAAATTTCATTCATCAAAATCAAAACAAAGACTTTTTACTAAATCCAAACAAACTTTCAAAATCACATACAAGATGAACAGTCTAGCATAGCAAAGTAGTTTTATCCCCCTTGCAAAGGAACCAATATTCTGCAAGATTTTTTTCAGGAATCAAGAACTGAAAACTTTTATATAATTTTTATGCTTAATATTTGTTTCCCTAAAATGGTAATTATGACCAGTTGTAGAGAATTCACATACCATAACCAGGCTGGATTATATTGTTTAAGCAATCAAGAAGCACCTACTACATGTCAAGTATTATTATATGCTGGGTTTATGGAAAGAAAAGAGATGTGGATCCTGTCATTCAGAGATCATAGCACAAGAAATAAGAGGTAAAAGAGCAACGGAAACTTCATTACCGACTCAAAAGTCACTGTCCTTTTCTTCTTTGCTAACACTACTTCACTCTCAGTTGGAATTGAAATGAAACCCAGTCTCAAGAGACGAACCATGATTAGTTTAATCCATTCAAAATACACCCATTTCCCTTTGCCAAATCTCTACTTTCCAAGACTCCTTTGCAACTAAAAGTGGTCATATGACAAAATTTTGTGCAAATAAATGTAAGGGGATGGTTTTGGACGGTTCTGTGGAATATTTTGCTAAGTTTGCTTTAGTCTAATGAGAAGTAAATTTTATACTCCTAATTCTTTCCCACATACATATGAGGATGGCATGCCTGCAGTTACAGAGCTATCTTACAACCTTAAGGCAATGTGAATGAAAAAAAAAAATCCAATGTACTGAAAATGAGGGAACATGAAGAAAATAGTTGAAGTCCTTCATGACTACACTGAATCAATGAATGAACACTAGACCCATCACCCTCAGACTTCTTGATAAGTAAACAAAAATGTCATTCATCATTTAAACTATTTAGTTCAGTTTTTTGTTACTTGCAGATGAAAATATTGTTAACTGATAGAAATTTCAGGTTTATTTGGCATCTACTATTTGTCAGGAAGAACATGGTTTTAATGTATTTTATCATACTTAGTTTAACCTTCACAATAATACCATGGGATAGATATTATCATCATTTTTAGCAGTAGAACTTAAATGAGGTGCAATGTCTTGCCCAAGATCACAAACTAGCAATTCATAGAAGAAAGATTAAAATCCACATATGTCTAACTCCAAAAAATTTTCCCCTAAAAATCTATTCATAATTTTATTACATGATAGAAAGTGAAATCTTAAGATTTTAGAGAGAGTATGAGAATTAAGCAAAAGAATATATTATTTCCAGATAAAGAAGGAAGTGTCATGAAGGAGATAGCATTAAAGCTGCCCCCTGAAGAATTGGTAGGATTTATTTAAAAGGAGAAAAAGTGCAGAAAGTCACTCAGCCATAATTGTGACTTTTGTATTTTTTTTAGTCACAGACTCTCTTGAGACTTTAAGGAAAGCTCCACCCTCTCTTCCAGAAAAAAAAAATACATACTCCCAGACTCGTAACATTTTGCATATAATTTTTATATATTCCTGGACCTCTTAAAGCTCTTCCATTGATACACAGATTCTATTGACAGAAAGATTCGAAACAAAATAAACAACATAAAGCAAGTCACTAAGATAGGAAAGCATAGGAAATATAAATGAAGTAGTAAATAAAGTGCAGCTGAAGTACTGGCTATTTAAATCGAAGTGGTAGGAATAAGTTTACAAAGATACATGATAGTACATGATTGTCTTTGATGTCCTACTCTTTAAAATGCACCAGAAGAGGTGCTATTAGTGAAAATGATAAGAGTAGGGAGTTCCAGTGTCCTATTCCTCTACAGAAACAAAAATGAACAGCAAGCGTTAATAGCAACTTTATTAGAAATCTAGAAAATATTCAATGCTTTAGACCAAACAAGTGAATGCTGAATTAAGAAAAAGGTGCAAGAAAAGTGACTCATAATATACAAAAGAGACTTCAGAATACTTTCAGTGGATTTCTCAGTAGAAACTTTGCAGCTAAGAAGGGAGTGATATAATATATTCAAAGTGCTGAATGAAAAAACTGCCAACCAAAAGCACTACACCGAGCAAAGCTATACTTCAGAAATGAAGCAGAAGCAGAGGGAGCTCATGACCACTAGACATGCCTTCCATGAAAAATATCAGGAGTATTTCAAACTTAAATAAAAGTATGTAAATTAGTAATATGAAAACATATGAAATTAAAAATGTCACCAATAAAGGTAAGTATATAGCAAAATACAAAATACTCAAATACTGTAATGACGGTCCTTTGATCACTTTCAACTAGAATGTAAAAATTAAAAGACAGGAGCTACAAGGGATTATGCTCAGTGAAATAAGCCAGAAGGAAAAAAAAATCAGATGGTTTCACGTATAGGAGGAATATAGGGGAACCAAATAAAGGATCAGGAAAAAAATAATAACAATAATAAAAAACCAAAAGTAACAGGCAACTATAAATGAGAGACATTCTGCAGGGGAGGGAGAGGGATCAAAACAGAAGAGAAAAGAACACAAGGGACTATGGTGATGGTGCACGGGTGAATTGGTGGTGGGAATTTTATGGGGACTACACCTGAGAGGAGAAAGCAAATATTGCACAAAAATGAACAATGATGCAAAATATATAACTAAATATATTATATTTAAAAATTAAAAAATAAAAATCAGACATTTACAAAGAAAAAAAATTCAATTACTCTGTCTCCAGGAGACCCACGTGCGCTCCAAAGATGAACTGGGTTCAGTGTCAATGGGTAAAATCAATCCCCAAAGCCAAAGTGACCCAAAAATAGTAGGAACATCCATACTTATATCAGATAAAATAGAATTTCATATAAAAGGTAACAATTATGGAAATTACATAATGATTAAAGGATCAATTCATCATGAAGACATAACATTCCTCAATACATGTGCAGCAATTAAAGGAGCATCAAAATATAGAAGGCAACTATGAACAAATCTGAAAGAAAAAACATTGGTAGCAACATAGCAGTAGGGATTTCAATACCTAATTTTCATCAATATACAGATCAACCAGATAGAAAATCAAGAATAGCTTTAAATGAAGAATTAAACCACATGGTATTAGTAGATAGTTGCACTTCACAGCACACTCAAAATAAGATGTGTACACAATCTTCTCATGTACACATCAAATATTTTCATGGATAGACCACTTGCTGGGTCACAAACAAGTGTCAATAAATTCATAAAGATGGAAATCATATCAAATATCTTCTGGAAACATAATCTTAAAAACTTGAAAATCAATGACAAAAAGAAGGCAGGAAAAACCTCTAATATGTGGAGACTGAACAAGAGCCTATTGTATAATTATTGGGTTAAAGAGTAAATCAAAGAAGAAAAGCAAAAATACCTGGAGACAAATGAAAATACAGCTACCAGAAATATGATAGAGCAAAAGCTGAACTAAGAGGAAAGTTTATAGCAATATAGTTCTACATCTAGAAATAAGGAAGAGCTCAAGTAAATAATCTAACCTTACATTTATGGAACTAGAAAAAGAATAAAGCAAAACACCACTAGAAGGAGGTTTCAAGCAGAAATAAAAGAATAACACAAAAGACAGTCCAATAAATCAATGAAACCAGAAGCTGGTTTTTTTGAAAAATAAACAAAATAGACAAACTTCTAGCTAGATTCACAAAAAAGGGAGAAAACTTTAATAAATGGTACTAGAAACAAAGAAGTAAGTTACAACAGGCATCGCATAAAAACAGAGGACCTAAGAGACTACTATGAACATATATATATATATATATGTAAATAGAGTAACATAGAAGAAATGGAAAAATTCTTAGAAGCACACAATATTCTAAGACTAAATTAGGAAGAAATATAGAACCTGAACAGTCTAATTACAAGCAAGGAAACTGAAACAGTAATCAAAAAAAGAAACAAAATCATCAGTATGTACATAGGCCATGATTTTATATAGTATTTCTGTGTGTGTGTGCCCATAAAGACTACTAAAAAACTCTCAGACATTAAGTCAGTACAGTAATATGGCAGGCTACAAGAGCAATAAACAAACAGCAGTTGCATTCTATACACAAACAACAAACTAGATAAACTAATCAAGAAACCATTTATATTCTTATCAAAAAGAATAAAATACCTAGCAATAAATGTAACAAAGGAATGGAAAGACCCCTATAATGAAAATTATAAGATGTTGCTAAAAGAAAGAGAAAACACAAAGAAATGGAAAGATATTCCCTACTCATGGACAGGAAGAATTAACTTTGTTAATATAGCCTTCATACTAAAACAACAATTGAAACCTAGTAAGATTTCAATGACAGTCTTCAAATAAATAGAACAAATATTACTGAAATCTATATGGAACCATAAAATAACCCCAAACAGCCAAAACAATCCTGACAAAAGAGAAGAGTGTTAGTATCACACTCCCAGACTTAAAGTTATAGTCATTAAAACAGTAAGTTATTATAATAAAAGTAAACACATAGACCAATGGAATAGAACTGAAACCCCAGCAATAAATTCACAAACTATATGGACAATTAATCTATGATAAAGGAACAGAGATTATAAAATGAAAAAAGGATTGTCTCTTCAACAAATGGTGATAGTAAAGCTGGACAGCAGTATGCAAGAAAATGAAACCAGGTCATCGTCTCATGCCATACACTAAAATTAAATCCAAATGAATTAAACACTGGATGTAAGACCTAAAAATATAAAACACTTAGAAAATGTTCCATGACACTGGCTTTAGGGATATATTTGAGGAATCAACTCCAGTAGAAAGAGAAACAAATACAAAAATAAGCAAATAGTCTCCCATCCAAATACTAACCAGACCCTACCCTGCTTAGTTTCAGAGTTCAGATGAGATCTCCTATGTTCAGGGCAGGCCGGTGAAAAACAGTACTACAAGGGAACTTCACAGAAATATAGGCCCACACAAAAAAGAAAAATCTCAGATAAGCCATCTAAACATACAACTGAAGGGACAAAAAGAATAAATTAATCTGAAAATCAGTAGAAGGAAGGAAATAATGAAAATTAGAACAGAAATAAATGAAACAGAAAACAAAAAGAGAGTCAAAAATCAATGAAACCAGGAGCTGTTTCTTTTAAAAAATAAACAAATTGGCAAGCCCTTACTAGTTTACTAAGGAGAGAGAAAACCCAAATAAATAGGATCAGAAATGAATGAGGCAAATCATAACAGATGCCACCGAAATACAAAGGATCATAAAAATGTACTATGAATATATTTATGCATACAAACTGGGCAACACAGAAGAAATAGAAAAAAATTTTTAGATTCATACAACCTTCCAAGACAGTCTGTATGAAACAGACAGTTCAAACATTTCAATCATATATACAGAAATTAAAAGTCTGCCTAAGAACAAAAGCCCAGGAGCAAAGGACTTCTCCAGTGAATTCAACCAATCCTTCATAGGGGAAACTATACCTATCCTACTTTTCAAAAAAAAAAAAAATTGTAGAAGATGGAAAACTCCCCAACACATTCCATGAGGCCAACACTAGCCTGATTCCAAAACCAAACAAGGACAGTATCAAAAAATAGTACTACAGGCTTATATCCCTAGTGAATGTAGATGCAAAACTCCTCAACAAACTCCTGGCAAATTGAATGCAGCAACATGTCAAAAGAATCATCCACTATGGGGCTTCCCTGGTGGCACAGCGGTTAAGCACTGCGCTGTGGAGCTGTTGGCAGCAGCATCGCGAGTTCGAGGCCTGGCCGGGGAGAATCCCACATGGCGTGACAGACCTCTCCTGCCTCGCCCACTGCTCCCCTCAGCAGTGTATTTCCGCCCATCTGCCTGTTCTGCTCCCCACTCTGTGTCATGGCCTGTACCCCAGTTTGAATGCATAAATAAATAAATCTTTAAAAAAAAAAGAATCATCTGCTATGATAAAGTAAGTTTCATCCCAGGGATGCAATGCTGTTTCAACATACACAAAACAATCAATGTCATTCACCAGCTCAACTAAAACGAAGATGAAAATCACATAATCACGCCTAAAGACATCAACAAAATATTTGACAAGAGTCAACATACATGCATAATTAAAAAAAAATCTTGGGCCTCCCCGGTGGCACAGCGGTTGGTCGCTGCGCTGTGGAGTTGTCAGCAGTGGCGTTCGAGGCCAGGCTGGGGAGAATCCCACATGGCGTGGCAGACCTCTCCTCAGCAGTGTATTTCCGCTCATCTGCCTGTTCTGCTCCCCACTCTGTCTCTGGTGAATCCTCTTGCCACCCCACGCTTCTGGCCTGTACCCCAGCTTGTACGCATAAATAAATAAATCTTTAAAAAAAAAAAACCTGAAAGCATTTCTGCTAAGATCAGGAACAAGACCAGGATCTCCTCGGTCACCACTATTCATCAACAAAGTCTTGAAAGTCCTAACAAGAGCAACTAGGCAAGAAAAAGACATAAAGGGCATCCAAATTGGAAAAGTGAAACCATCAATGTTTTAGGTGACATAATACACATAAAGAACCCAAAAGACTCTTCCCAAAAAGCCACTAGAAATAATGAACAAATACAGTAAAAGTGGAAAGGATGCAAAATCAACACATGAAAATCACTTGCATTTCTATATGCAAACAATGTATCAGAAGAAAGGAAAATTTAAAAACAATCCCACTCACAAGCATACCAAAAGGAATGAAATAACTGGAAGTAAACTTAGCAAAGAAGGTGAAGGACCTATACATTGAAAACTATCAGACTCAAAGGAAGTAAGTCACAAAGAAATAGAAAGGTATCTTAGGCTCATGGGTTAGAAGAATCGTTAATCATTAGGGACACGCAAATCAAAACAGTGAGATGTAAAGTGTTGTCAAGGATGTAGATAAATTAGAACTTCAAACACTGCTGGTGGGAATCTAAAATGGAATGGCTACTATGGAAAACAATTTGGTGTTACCTCAAAAAATAAATGTAGAAGTACCATATGACCCAGTAATTCTACTTATAGGTATATCCCCCAAAGAACTGAAAACGGGTATGAATATACTTTAAGATAATTTGGCAGTGTGGAGGGTGAAGTGAAGGGGGCCTAGATTTGAGGCAGGAGCATTAGTTAGAAGACTATCACAATAGTTCAGATATGAAGTGATAAGGGTTTGAATTAAGGCAATGAAAATAGAAAGAACTGGATAGATTTGAAATATAATCAAGAGACAAAAACCAGGAGGACTTGCTCGTGGAACCTGATAGGTTAAAGAAAGAGACAAACCAAGGATGACTCTGTACTTTCTGTATTGAATGACTGAGTAGATAATGGTGCCACCAAGTGAAATTTGAAACCCATGAGTATAATCTTGTTTAAGGAGTAATATGAGTTCCACCTTGGATATGTTAAGTCTGTGGTGCCTATGTCACATCAGGGTGCAGACCACTTGATACATAAATCTGTAACTTGGAGATGAGGATGGTGATACAGAATTTGGAATGGCCAGAATATAAATTGTGCTTGAAACTTGAAGAGTGGATACCTCAGGAGGATATAGTAGGTGTTCTTTGCAGAACCTTCCAGCTCCAAGATTAAGAATTCTTCATGATTCCTCTTCTACTGACCTTCCTTTAGAGGAGATCTATAGAAGTGGAAGCAATACATTTTTAGGAAAGACTGAATGGAGTGAAAATGACAACTGACTGGTTCATTAATAAAAGACTGTTCTAGATAGGAAGGGAATATGGTCAAGAAACAAAGTTTTAAGATCTTCTGATAAAGCTGATTGTAAAATTGGTCAGTTATGGGCAGAAATAGGCAAAGCTCTAATCAGGTCATCTAGACCTTGATGTTGCAGAAAATATTGTTCCCACATTGGCCTGGTACAGCAAGTCGTCACTAGATGCTGCTACCTTGGGGCTCATACCTGGAACTGCTATTGCGGAGGCCTGGGAACTGTATTTGGAAGGACATGTGCATGGTTTCTCTCCCTGGCCGCTACATAGAGAAAGCTCATTCAACTGTTTTCTGGAAACACACTGTATGACAAACATAAAGCAAGTTTCTAAGCTGATTCTGCTTAGACATGAATTAAGATTTTATTCAGAATGGCTACAGCCCTCTGCTGCCAGAAACTCTACTCTCTGGGGTGTGCAACCTTTATTTTTTAGGTTACTTTGTTGGCCAGGAGCTCACACTGTGCTTTGTTCTCACTGCTCTGATGCTTCCATGGACTGGCTTCTGAGCAAACCAGATGGTGACCCAGTTCATTCTTCCAACAATTCTATTCATATCTCTTAGTTGTCTTTGGATGATGTGACCAAACACCTCAAAGCAGATGCCGAGAGCTTGTTTCCTATTCCAGAGTTATAAGCTCCTCCCAGGCCCTGGAGACAGGAAATCCAGCTGCAAATTCTCTCCTCTGGCCCCACCCAGCAATGGCAGTACAGTTGGGAACATGGGACTTTGAAATGCAGGTTCTCACAGACTGATTTGAGCATCAGATTTTGAGGGCAACCAAAAGGTCTCTCTATCCCAAAACATCTTCACTACATTCCCTTATGCTTTGAGTCACTCTTGGCGAAGGAATGGCACCTCCAAAAATGCCCCAGAGACAAATTAATATAAGGAAAGAACCCACAACTAGGTATCAACTTACCTAGATTCTAGTCCCATTTCTGCTATATGATCTTGGGCAAATCCTTTCCAGTTTCTACACCTCAGTTCCCTCAATATGTAAGGAAGGTCCAGGATATAAACCCTGTCTGGCTTCAGATTGTATGCACTTAACCCAACTATAGGAAAAGAAACATCGGGCCTCCCCTGTGGTGCAGAAGATTAAAGCACTGCTCTGTGGAGCTGTCGGCAGTCGCAATGCGAGTTCAATGCCTGGCCGGGGAGATTCCCACATGTCGCGGCAGACCTCTCCTGCCTCACCCACTGCTCCCCTCAGCAGTGTATTTCCATCAATGTGCCTGTTCTGCTCCCCACTCTGTCTCTGGTGAATCCTCTCACCGCCCCACGCCTCTGGCCTGCACCCCAGCTTGTATGCACAAAATAAATTTTTTAAAAATCTTAAAAAAAAAAAGAAGAGAAGCATCCTCTCCTATATCACAGATCAGTGCTGGAAATATAATGGGGACCATCAAAAGCTATTCTTTCACTTTATGCATGAGGGAACTGAGACTCAGAGAGAAAGAAACTTTCTGAACATCGCACAGTGAGCAAGTGTGATTATAACAGAGCCAGAACCACAACCCTGGTGTGTTGACTCTCAATCAGTGCTCTTTCCACTGTTGCTTCTGATCCTTATGTTGGCTCTTTTACCTGAATTACCTCCCTTCTTACATTGCTAACTTGGTCATCCACACATTCTGACAATAGTGGAAAAGCAATCATTTGTATAGTACCAGTCATTATCTTCCCTTTCCAAAATAAAAATGAGACTAGAACTGGCTTCTATTAAGCATTTTCCAAATGATTAGATCCCTAAATCCCAAAATCACTTCTGTGGGGGTTACTAGTAGAATGCAAAACCAACATTTTCCATCCGTAAAGACATCAACACCCAAACATGCCAAGGCCCCGACCTTCTGAGCAGATGAGTGTTCAATGAAGTATGAGGCCCGCCTCACACTCAGACAGACCCATGAACTGAACTTTTAAAGGGTCATTCGGGAAAACCAATACTGAGCCCAGCTGGAAAAATGATGCCTGATTCATTGGGAAGTGGTGAGTAGAGCTTGTGAAAGTGGAAAATGGGGTTGGGAAGTGGGTTCTGGAGGGAGTGGGAACAGCCTGGTTTATAATGCCACCTATGTGTGTTGGCCAGTGGCAAAGGGATATACAACCCAAGTTTTTCCAAAGGCCCAGACTACTCTTCTGATGCTATGGAGTTATTCATGGCTCACTGCCTCAAGATGTCAGATTTTACAAAGCCATCCTCCTCATCCCACACCTCATTTCTCCCCTCCAATGGGTGTGGGAAACAAAAGGTTCCAGTATTGATGAGGAATTTTAAAAGCCTCTATGTGTCTGACCCTGCAACCTAGGTGAGGCATTTTGTCCATTACCCAATTCGTTTATGGCCCTCTGCTGGGTACACAACAGTGAGCACGGTGAGGCGGTGAGGAACGATCCTCCCTTGAGGGCATGAGATAGCAGTTTAAGAGCTCTGGGAAAGCAGAGGGGTGGGGAGAGAAGGAAACCTTTACCAAGCGGGGGAAGAGAGTGGTCCCCAGAAGCCGGTTGATGTACCAGGACCCTGGCAATCTTCTATCACATTTATACTTTCCACTGCATAGACTTGGTACAAAACCTTCTTACAATGAAAGTGGAGTAAATGGGGGATCCTGAGGCAGCTACGGTATAAAATATAAACAATGCTCACCTCATTGACTCACTTATTCATTCATTCATCTAGTCAATAGCTATTATGTACATACTATGTGCAAAGTATCATGGAGAATATAAATACACAAGGCAGGGGTTCATTCTCCAAAAGCTTATACCCACAAGGGGTGTAAATGAATGAAACATTTTAAAGATCTTTAGAAAGGTCCATCTAGTTAAACCTCTTCATTTTACAAGTAAAAGAAAAAAATTCAAAAGGAAAGCATCTTCTCAGGATTACATAGCCGGGTAATAATAGAGCTGATCTTTCCACTAGTAATTCAAAGGATTGCAAAATGACCCTGGCTTAGACAAAATTTTACAGATTTAAAGAACAGATAAAAATTAATTACCCAATATTCTGTTATGAAAAACTTTAAACATACAACCAAGATGAGCTACATAATTTGTAGGGCTGAGTACAAAATGAAAATGTGGAACACCCATTCAAAAAGCAGGGGGAAAGTATTATTAAAGTTACAAAAATATAAACTAATTTCTAATTTTCCTGCACACACTTGCACACTCTCACAGTCTCTCCCTCTTAACATATATTTGTTATTTTATGATGTTCTAAGAATAACTAAAATTTCAAATTATTACCATGAATTTTGCTGTTCATCTTTATATTGTGTGATCAGTTTTAAATGTAAATATAAGACCATTTAATTCCTATGTAGAATCACTGAACTTACACAATTCACATTTCATAGCACTCACAAGCATATGTATTTAATTCTTACCAGAACAATGAAATGTTGCACAAAACTAACCCAACTGGGTTTTTTTTTCACTTTTTTATCTATGCATATTCTACTAAAATTCTCTGCCTTTGGTACTGATAAGTAAGGACTAAAACGAAAAGGAACTATGGGTTGCGAAGTATCATGGAATGAAGGGCTACCTTAACTTCTTTACAGTGCTACCATACTATCTGAAAGTAGAATGGTCCTCTCTCACACTGTTTAATAGTTTCTTGGTCTGGGAATACTAATTTATAAGGGAAAATTTTTGACAATGGGTGCTTCACTGCTGGGTGCACTATGGTGACTACACCATAGTAGAAGGGGAAATTCTATACTTCCAAAATACTAAACAAGGATGCAAACCAATGGTACTTTAAAGATTTATTTTTTATTTATACATACAAGCTGGGGTACAGGCCAGAGGCGTGGGGCGGCGAGAGGGTTCACCAGAGACAGAGCGGGTAGCAGAACAGGCAGATCAGAAATACACTGCTGAGGGGAGCAGCGGGCTGAGGCCCCACAAACCAATGGTACTTTAATGAAAATATTTTTTTTAACTTTTTAAGCAGCCCCCAATCCAAAAAATCACCTACAAAATCATGGCAAGTAAGAATATCCTACTTTTGGATACCAGGGGACAGGTGAAAACTATACTTCTTATATCATCATATTCAGCAATAGCAGTTGGCTAATATAGGGAAGCCACAAGTGTAAGAAAGAATATAACAGAAGTCCTTGGTCAGTCATGTTTTTTAAAACCCCATTGCCTCCTTTTTACATTTGAAGCAAGTTCTGGTATGAATGGAAAGTGTAGTCTCTTAGAATTATCAGTGCCTACACTTATTCAATAGTACATGTAATTTATTTATCTTGTATTTGATTCGAGTCTTGCTTAACTCCCACATATTGTGGGTCCACTGGAGTTCTGTGCTCACAGAACATGGCAAATCCTATATGCAAATGGGGTGCCTAAGGGCATATATTATGTGTATCTACTCTGCTCAGCTGCACGCTCCATTGTCCCATTGAACTTCACTTACAAAACACAAATTCAAGGATGAAATTGTTAAGAACTTCAAAAGTATAACAGCAGAGTTTTAAACCAAGCACAGGTCCCTCCTAAGCATGGAGCTTTGTGTCACTGCAGCAATCACACTTCTGAGTATATATTCTGGAGATATATAAACCTATGTTTAAAAAAAACATGTAATCAAATGGTAATAGCAGCTTTATTTGTAATAGCCTCAAACTACAAACAACCCAAATATCTTCTAGTGGGTGAATGAATAAACAAACTATGGTACACTCATACCATAGAATACTACTTGGCACTAAAAAGGAACACACTATTAACACATACAACAACTTGAATGGTTCTCAAGGGCACTCTGCTGAGTGAAAAAAAATTAACCAAGCTCTAAAGGCCACATACTATATGATTGTATTTGCATAACATTCTTAAATTGACAAAATGATAGTGATGGGGAAGAGATCAATGGCTACAGTTATTAGGGATGAGAGAGGGTGTAACTAGAGTTTCTTTTAAAAAGGCGATTGAGAATATAAAGAGTTGGGACTACATCAAACCAAAAAGCTGCTGCACAGCAAAAGAGACAGCAATCAAAATGAAGAGACACTACAGAATGGGCAAAAATACTTGCACACCACACAACTGATAAGGGACTGATATCAAAGATCTATAAAGAGTTTATCTAGCTCAACAAAAATAAAGCAAACAACCCAGTAAAAAAAAGGGGGGGACAGAAGAGCTAAAAAGACACTTCTCCAAAGAGGAATTGCAAATGGCCAACAGGTATATGAAAAAATGTTTAACATCACCAGGGAAATGCAAATCAAAACCACAATGAGATACCACTTCACACCTGTGAGAATGGCCCATATCAAAAAGACCAGAAACATAAAATGCTGGCAAGGGTGTAGGAAAAAAGAACCCTCTTATTTTTGGTGGTAATGTAGACTGATCCAGCTACTAGCACTGTGGAAGTTCCACAAAACACTGCAAATGGATCAGCCATATGATTCAGTGATTCCACTCCTACGAGTCTACCCAAAGAACACAAAAATACTAATTTGAAAGGAAACCTGCACTCCTATGTTTATTACAGCACCATTTACAATAGCCAAGATATGGGAACAATCCAAATGTTCAAAAACGAATGAATGGATGGATCAAGATGTGGTATATATACAATGGAATACTACTCAGCCATCAAAAAAATAAACTCATGCCATTTGTGAAAACGTGGATGGAGCTAGGAGGGATTATGCTAAGTGAAATAAGTCAGAAGGACAAAGATAAATACTGGATGGTGTCATTTATATGTGTACTATAGAGACACCAAACAAAGGGTTATGGAAAAGACAAAATTTGCAAGCTGATCATAGATCTGAGGGGTACAGAAGGGGAAGGGGAGGGAGACCATAAGGGACAGGGGAGATGGATGATGGGTGCTGTGGTAGTGGGAGAACTACAGGGACTACACCTGGGGGGAGAAATCAAATATTGTCCAAAAATAACAATGATATAATGTTTTTAAAAAAAACGTAAAAATTCACAAGCCTAAGAGAAAATAATTAATTGTCTAGAAGTCGATGAGATCAGAATTAACTTGTCTTTTCAGTTTCCAAATTTACAGTGGTTTTACTATTTTTATAATTTAAAAAATCTTTCTAATACGTTAGTTACCATTAGGATGTGCTATTTGTTCCTGGGGAGCAAGGAATATGCTTGTGATGTTTTATTTTCCAGAACAAACAATAAAATCCTATATGTGCCCTTCAAAAAAAGGTGATTAAGTTAAATTGAGACCATTAGCATGCACTCTAGTCCAATTTTTTTTAAAAAGATTTATTTATTTATGCATACAAGCTGGGGTACAGGCCAGAGGCGTGGGGCGGTGAGAGGGTTCACCAGAGACAGAGTGGGGAGCAGAACAGGCAAATCGATGGAAATACACTGCTGAGGGGAGCAGCAGGCAAGGCAGGAGAGGTCTGCTGCGCCATGTGGGAATCTCCCCGGCCGGGTGTCAAACTCGCGTCACCGCTGCTAACAGCTGCACAGCGCAGCGCTTAACCGCTGTGCCACCAGGGAGGCCCTCTAGTCCAATTTGATTGGGATTTTTCTAGGCAGGGGAGACACTGAGAGACCTCATTGTGCAGAGAAGAACCACCACGTAAAGAGCCAGCAAGAGGCTCTCAGCAGCACTCTGAAAGCCAAGAAGAGTGTCCTCCTAATGAAATCAAACGGCCAACGCTTTGATTTTGTACTTCAAGCCTCTAGAACTGCAAAATAAGTATCTGTTGTTCAAATCACCAAGTCTGTGGCATTTGTTATAGGAGCCCTAGCAAATTAACACATCCCTGTACAAGAAAGTGAAAGTAATGAATATTAAAACTGGTGAAATAGAATAAGGTTAGATTAATCTCCTAGGGCTACCATAACAAAATACCATAGATTGGGTGGCTTATAACAGAAATTTATTGTCTCATAGATTTGAAGTTTAGAAGTCCAAGATTAAGGTGTCAGGGGTTCGACTCTTCAGAAGTCTCTCTTTCTGGCTTACAGATGCCACCTTCTTTCTGTGTCCTCACATAGCTTTTCCTCGTGTGTGCAAGGAAAGAGAGATCTCTAAGATCTCTTTGATAAGGACCCCAGTTACATCAAAATAAGGATGCACCTTTATGTCCTCATTTAACCTTAATTCCCTCCCTAAAAGCTGTATCTCCAAGTACACTCCTATTGGGAATTAGGGAAGAAGATGGACACATTTCAGTCCATAACAAAGGTGTATAGCTAATACTATTTATATAGTATATCGCTAATACTATATATATAGCTAATACTATTTAACCATGCCAATTTCCTGGTTTTGAATATGTACCATGGTGATGTAAGATGCTGCTATCACTAGGGAAAGCTGAGTAAAGGGTACATGGGAACGTTTTGTACTATTTTTGTAACTTCTTATGAGTAAAACTATTTCAAAATGAAAAGTTTAAAACAACAAACAAAATAGCAGAAGGCAGTATTCTCAAAACTCCTGCAGGAGTTCTTGTCTTGATTTTTTCCATGCCACAGGGAAACCAAGACAGGTTAGATCTTGGTTTCCCAACTTACTGGCTCTGCAACCTTCACCAATTCACCTAAGCTTTCTGAACCTTAATGTCTCCATCCTTAAAAATCCTGGGATGCAAGGCAGAGCACTGCCCAAGGCATGAGAAACCCTGGCTCTTTGCCCCATATTTCTTCTCCATTTAACTCCTAGGTAGCTTTAGAAACATTTCTGCTTCTCTTCTAGTAAAACAAGGATGATCTCTAACCTGACCTCCCTCAAAAAGCTGTAGTGGGGATCGGGGATGGCAACACTAGTCATCTGGCTTGTTGACATCCTTATCTTGCCTCTAGCATTTTATTCCTCAAGTAGCGACAAATAGAAGACAAGGGGGGAGAGAATTAGGCAACATGTAGAGAAGGGGGGGGAAGCTGCATGCCAGATGTTTTTTGAGAAATGAAGAAAGTGTGAGGTGAAGTAAGCGTTTGACAAGAATGTTCAGGAAGAAGATTAATCACCATTTAATATTCCATGTCCAAAATGATTGTGTCTTTTCTTGTTTGGCTGGGTTTGATTTTGGAATTAGAAAAACCAGCTTTCTCATTGAAAGGATGGGCAAAAGGGTGGAAGGACAAAGTAGAGGTCCTTTAAGTTTGGCCACTAATAAAGGACAGATGGAAATGACTGGAATGCCCTTAAATAAAGCAAAAAGCAACTATGAGGGAAAACTGTTAAAAGAAAATACATAAACAGTTTAACCACAAATTATCAGGATCTGACTTGTTGATAGGGGTGTAAAATTTATTTGTCAGCTTGGTTTTAAATGCCAGTGAGTGCTGAAGTGGCAAGGAAGATCAGACAACAGGCACACCCCTTCTATTCAAAATATGTCTAGGGCTTCCCATTACTTGCCAGGAAAAGTCCAAAATTCTGTGTTGATTGTGATGCTCTCTGTAAGCTGACCCAAATCTGCCCTCCAACCTTCTCCCTAACTAACTGTGCCCAAGAGCCATGAAATGACATGATTCTCTTGAAAACACTTTCAAAAACAGCATTGGGCTGGCAGTGAGGAAACCTAGGTTCAAATCTGCACGTTTCCACTACTGACTATAATCTTGAAAAAGAAAACCACCTTAACCTTTCAGAGCCTTAGACTCTCCTTTTGTCAAAGGAGGATAACAATCCCCACCCCTGTGACTTCATGGACGTTTTGTGAGAGGAGTGCAACAGATACAAAAGTACCTAGGAGACCCCAACAGGTTTCAAGCACCAGGTTTCTGGCAGCAAGGGATATAAAATTTTCATCCTTGAGGGTGATTAGTCTCAAATCTCTCTTACTTAGGAAAGAATCCATCTGGAACTAATCATTTCATCATTACAGTCCCCCTGAATAGAACCCTTATACACTGTTGCTGGGAATATAAATTTGTACAACCACTGTCGAAAACAGTATGGCGGTACCTCAAAAAACTGAAAATAGAACGACTATATGATGCAGCAATCCTACTTCAGGCTACATATCCAAAGGAACTGAAACCATTATCATGAGTAGATATCTGCATTCCCATGTTTATTGCAGCATTACTCACAGTAACATGGAAATTATTAGTCACAAGGCATGAAAGAAACTTATGTGTCCATCAATGGACAAATGACTAAATGTGTACATGTATAAAATAAAATATTATTTGGCCTTTAAAAAAAAAGAAATTCTGCCATCTGTAACAACATGAATGAACTTGGGGAACATGAGCCTAGTGAAATAAAACAGAGAAAGATAAATACTACATGATACAATTTATAAAAGGAATCTAACATAGAAACAAAATAGAATGGCAGTTGCCAGGGAAATGAAGAGGTCAAATGGGAAGAACTTTTAGTAATGTGAGATGAATAAATCCTAGAGATCTGCCTGCACTTAATACTGTATTCTATATTTAAAATTTTGCTAAGACAACAGATCTAAGATCTGGTAAGTGCTATTACCCAATGGGAGAAAACTTCTGGAGATAATATGTTTATACTATGTGACAGTTCCACAATTACAAACATGACTTAAAACTCAAATTTGTATACATTAAATAGTGCCTCCTTTTATGTGCCAAACATGCCTCAATAAAGTGTTTTAAAAACAAAATAAACTCTTAAAAAGATGATCTATAAAAGTGTGTTCACATCTCTTTTGCCTGATCTTCCAAAGTTCTCTCTATAGTCTCTGCATAACTTACATAAAAATTTATGGCTTCCATTTGCTTCACCATATTTTAATTATTTGTTTATGGTCCTGTCTCCTCAACTAGAGTATTGGATCCCCACTGTCAGGGATTTCTTTTAAGTTTATCTTGCCCAACACCAAGTATGCAGTAAAACTTACCAAGATTATACAGAATTGGACTGCTGGGTTGAACGTCTATTTAATATGATGGGACTTTATCAGTATATCTACCCATTCATTTATTTTAATGAAGTACCATGGTTTTACATGCTTAATATTTTGAACATGTAAGATTTCTCCCCTCAGATGTGATGGCCATAGCTCTCCCACCAGCAAAGCACCCATAGTCCTCCACCATAGTCCATTGTGCCCTCTCCCCACTCTTTTCTCCCAGTCCTCATCTGTGTCCCTAGATGTCATAGATGTCATAGATCTATGGTAAGCTTTCAAGTGTTAGTTTTAAAGTTTGTCATTGTTGTACCCTTTGTTTGTTTTTTATATATTCCACATACAGGTAACATCAGCCGGTAATTTTCTTTCTCTTCTGGCTTATTTCACTTCCAGCTCCATTCACATTGCTGCAAATGGCTTGATTACACTGGTCTAACAGTGCGATCATAACTGACTTAAAAAGCCCTAATCTCTAGTATCTTGGTGTGCTGAACATGAATATAACCCTGAAAAAATTTTGTTAGCTCTCGTTTTGAAGATATTTCATATAATTCATTTTATAGGTTTCACTGTGTAAATTTATCCAGTAGGACTGAAACAACATCCTAGATCAGTCTAGAATTATGTAATATTGCATCACATTGCATAATACCATCATGCACACATCATCCAGAGTTGATTGCATCATTTTCTAGATGCAATGCAATACTACTGCCAGGCAGCTGCTGAAGTAAGCTGATGTCAGCAGTGCATTAGATAAAGCCTTGTCGGAAAGGTTGAGCATTGAAAATATTTCAGACTTTGTGTGAGACAGTTTAAACCCCTGTTCCAGAGAACTGTTATTATTTTATCCATTTAGGCACAATATGGAACAGGAATGCCTCAAAAGTGCATTAATAGCGTAGACAATTTCTGCTGTCTTTGTGGGGAAGTGACATTTGCCAACCAGAAGAAAAGTATGACTCCTCAAGTGAAGAAGGCTTATCATCTTTACTTTGGATGCAAGGGTGGTGACCAAGACACGCCTTGGGCCCCGCATATATGCTGTGCTACATGTACAACACAGCTTTCACGGTGGTGAAATGGCAAAAGACCATCAATGCCGTTTGCAGTCCCCATGGTGTGGAGAGAGCCAAGCAACCACATAAAAGACTCTTACTTTTGCTTGGTTCCTCCTCTTTCCAGCGGAATAATGAAGCAAAAGAAGTTGAGAATAGTCTACCCAAACATTCCATCTACATTGAGATGACCGGTTCAACAACTTGCTGCAGGATGATGCGAAACAAGCATGGAATGATTTTCGCCTAGTGTCTACAAACTTTCTTGGGAATGTTAGGGGAGAAAACTACAAGGAACTAGTAGAAGACATGCTCGTGCAGTATCAGAAACTTGGCTGTAATATGTCTCTAAAGATCCACTTCCTTCATTCCCAGCTGGATTTCTTTCCTGAAAACTGTGGTATGGTTAGTGATGAACATGGCGAACATTTTCATCAAGATAACGCATCAATGGAACAAAGATACCAGGGAAAATGGTCCACTACAATGTTGGCTGACTACTGCTGGACACTCCCCAGAGATGCTCCTGAACAGCTCTCCAAGTGAAGAAATCTAAGAAGTAGTCTATGACTTGATTTTTTACAGGTATTAACCGTAGGCCTATTACTATTGGCATGCATTTCATGATGTAAACATCAATTTATTGCAGATTACAAAAAAAAACTAGAGCTAAAATTAGAATTTGACTGTCATTTGTGTTGAGCACATACAAATTGATAGGAAATGACTAATTTTATTTCAGTAACATGACTTTTGTAAAAATTTGTTGACCAGTGATTGGCATGCATTTCATGATGTAAACATCAATTTATTGGAGATTACCAAAAAAAGTAGAGCCAAAATTAGAATTTGACTGTCATATTCATGTTGAGCACATACAAATTGATAGGAAATGACTAATTTTATTTCAGTGATATGACTTTTGTAAAAATTTGTTGGCCAGTGTTATTATCTTTTTGATCACTGAATAGTATTCCATTGTGTATATATACCACATCTTGATTCACTCATCTGTTTGGGGGCACTTGGCTATTGTAAATAGTGCTCCTACAACATAAACATAGAAGTTCAGGTTTCCTTTCAAATTAGTGTTTTTCTATTCTTTGGGTAGATAACCTAGGAATGGAATTGCTGGGTCATATGGCAGATCCACTTTTAGCGTTTTGAGGAACGTCCACACTGCTAGGGGCTAGACCAGTCTACATTGCCACCAAAAGTAAAAGAGCGTTCTTTTTTCCCCCACGTCCTTACCAGCACTTTATGTTTCTGGTCTTTTTGATATGGACCATTCTCACTGGTGTGAGATGGTATCTCATTGTGGTTTTGATGTAGATTTCCCTGGTGATAAGTAATGGCAAGCATTTTTTCATGTGCCTGTTGGCCATCAATATTCTTTGGAGAAGTGCCTATTTAGGTCTTCTGTGCATTTTTCGATTGGGTTTTTTGTTGTTGTTGAGTTATATAAACTTTTTCTAGATCTTCAATATCATTCTCTTGTCAGATGTAGGGTTTGCAAAGAGTTTCTCCCATTCAGTATGGTGTCTCTTCATTTTGGTTACTATATCTTTCACTGCACAGAAGCTTCAAAGTTTTATGTAGTCCCAGTTATTTATACTTGCTTTCTTTTCCGTGATGCTAGGAATAAATACACAAATGTATTTCTGGAAGTATATGTCCTGGAATGTTTTGCCCATATTTCCTTCTAAGTATCTTATGTTTTCAGGTCTAAATCCAAGTCTCTTATCCATTTTTAATTCACTTTCATTTATGGTGTAACATGGTTGTCTAGTCTCAGTCTTTTGCATGTGGCCATCCAATTTCCCTCAACACAGTTTATTGAAGAGATTTTTCTTTTTCCAGTGTACATTTTTCACTTAGTTGTCCATAAATGTGTGACTGTATTTCTGGGCTCTCAATTCTATTCCATTTCTGTGTGTCTGTTTAAGTTCCAGTACCATGCTGTTTTTATTATGCTAGCTTTATAGTATAGTTTGAAGTCTTGATGTGTAGTGTCACCACTTTTCCACTTTTCCGCTTTTTTGTCAGAAGAAATTTAGTTTTGGGGGGTCTTTTATGATTCCACATGAATTTCAGCAATATTTGTTCAATTTCTTTGAAGAATGCCATTGAAATATTTATTGGAGCTACACTGAATCTGTAAATTGCTTTGTGTAGGATGGCCATTTTAACAATGTTGATTCTTGCAGTCTATGAACAGGGACTATCTTTGTATTTCATTATGTGTTTCTTTTCTTTTAACAGCGTCTTATAGTTTACCTTGGGTCCTTCACCCCCTTTGTTAGTTTATTGCCATGCATTTAATTATTTGGAGTGAAATTGTAAATGGGATTACTTTCTTAATTTCTTCTTCTTCTAGCTCGTTTTTTTCATACAGAAAGGCAACAGATTGATGTGTTTGATTTTATACCCTGCCACTTTGCTAAACTGATGGTTTTGACTAGTTTTACTGAGGAATCTTGAGAGTTATCTACATATATTATCATTTCATCTGGAAGTAATGATAGCTTTACTTCTTTCACAACTTGGATCCCTTTGATAGCTTTCTCTTGTCTAATTGCTTTAGCTAGGACATCTAATATGTTGAATAATAGTGGTGAGAGTGAACATTTTTATCTTGTACTAGATCTTAGAGGAAAGGCTTTCAGTTTTTCACCATTGAGAATGATATTAGCTGTGGATTTGTCATATATAGCTTTTATTATCTAAACATATGTTCTATTTATCCCTACTTTTTAGGGTTTTCATTATAAATGTATGCTGAATCTTATCAAATGGTCTCTCAACATCTACTGATATGATAATATGGGTTTTTTTAAAGATTTATTTATTTATACATACAAGCTGGGGTACGGGCCAGAGGCATGGGGTGGCGAGAGGGTTCACCAGAGACAGAGTGGGGAGCAGAACAGGCAGATCAGAAGTACACTGCTGAGGGAAGCAGTGGGCGAGGCAGGAGAGGTCTGCCACACCATGTGGGATTCTCCCCGGCTGGGCATCGAACTGACATCGTGCGCTGCCGACAGCTCCACAGCGCAGCGTTCAACCGCTGTGCCATCAGGGAGGCCCCATAATATGGTTTTAATCTTTTTGCTGATGTGATGAATTACATTGATTGATTTTTGCATGTTGTACCATCCTTGTGCCCCTGGTAGAAATCCCACTTGGTCATGATGAATAGTACTTTTTATGCATTGTTGGATTAAGTTTGCTGAGATTTGACGAGAATTTTTGCGTCTTCTTTAGTTAAGAAAATTGGTCTATAGTTTTCTTTTTTGTGTGTTATCTTGGTTTTGGTATTAGAGTGACATTAGCGTAATATGTATTTGGAAGTATTCTTTCTCTCTTAAATTTTGGAAAGAATTTCAGCAGGATAGGTATTATATCATCATTGCAAGTTTGGTAGAACTCATTTGTAAAGCATCTGGTCTTGGACTTTTGTTTCTTGGGGAAGAGTTTTGATTACTATTTCAATTTCTTTGCTTGTGATTGGTTTGTTCAGGGTTTCTATTTCTTCCCTATTCAGTCTCAGATGATTGTATAATTTTAAGACTCTGTCCATTTTGACTAGGTCATTGAACTTGTTTACATATAGATGATCGCATAATCTCATTATCTTCTGAATTTCTGCAGCATCTTTCATCTTTTTTATAATATTATTTGAGTTTTCTCCCTTATTTTCATAGTGAGCCTAAGTAGAAATTTGTCTATTCTGTTTATTTTTCAAAGAACCAGCTTTTGGTTTTGTTGACCTCTTGAACTATCTTTTTTATTTCCATTTTGCTTATTTGTGGTATAATTTTCATTATTTCTTTCCTTCAAATGGCTTTGGATTTTTTTTGCCCATATTCTAGTTCCTTGAAATTGGAGACTAGGTTATTTTTATTTGGACTCTTTCTTGTTGCTTGATATGAGCCTATCATATTGCTATACAGTATTGCTATATAATTCACTCTTAGTATTGCTTTGCTATGTCCCATAAGTTCTGAAATAATGGCGAGATCCTGGTAGGACCCAGATGCGTTAGACAGACTTGGTGGCACTTATGGGTCGATCATACTGCTTTCGGAATTTGAAAAGATGGGGAAGAGTGAAAACCATTGGAATCTTTCTCCCCTCCCACACCCACAAAACTGGCCCATTACATGTAGAAGTAAGGGAGGAAAAGCTTGAAGACAAGAAGCCAGGAGAAACTTCAGACATCTGAGGGGTCCATACAATGAAAGGCAAGCGGGGCCTCCCCACAGACAAACAGTGTTGGGTGCAGGCCCCTTTATTGTGGTGCCTCCCTCCCCTACCCCTCCTGGAGAACAGTGGGACTGATGTTGATTTTTAGAATCGATGGAGAGTGGGGTTCTTGGGTTCACTCTGGGAAAGGTTTTACCAGACTTCCCCTTTCAGTGGCACATGACAAGTTTCTCGGGCAAGTTTCTCCACAACACAGAGATGTTGAATATATTTAAAGAACAGGTTTATTAGGGAAAGAGACAGAAGAATAGAGAATACGTGCATAGACACGAGTGGGCAGGAAGAGCTGCCCTGAAAGTGAGAGGCTTGCTAAGAGAGGCCTGCATGGTTGCAGGCAGGCAGCCTTGAGGAGAGCTGCCTCTGCTGAGGGAGGTCAGTGAATAGAAGTCCGGCGTGGTACAGATCACAGGCAGGCAGGAAGGTTGCTGCCCTGAAGAGGGACAGAGAGTTGGTGGAAAGAAGCACCTACATAGTCACAGGTGGGCAGAGGGAGTGCTGCTGCCCCAAGCCACTGCAGAGATCCAACAAATAGTGTTTTCTCTTTGGTAGGGGCTCACAACTTCCAGGAGTGGTTTGTTTGTTGTTAATCATGTAGGATTAGAAAGGGGCCAGAGATTGTCTTGACACTCTTTACACTCCCTACAGCCTCTTATCCCTGCTTGAAGTGATTATGTTAATCCCTGTTACCCCCCACCTCAACACTTGGCATTGCGTGTGCCAGGTTCTGGTTTTGTGATGCCTCCTTTAAGTTTTCTATTCTTTCCTCCATCAGGACCATTTAACAGATCACATGTGCCAAGAGGAAGAATATCAGGGGGAGCCTAATAGTGCTCGTCCCTACATTGGGGCCTCTTGGTACCCCAAGCCCTCAGGTGAGGGAGGCTGCAGGAGACCCATCACCCACCCAACTACCTCACAGGCCCAAAAGGTATGCTGATCCTGCCACACCTACAGCTGCAGTGCATTCCACCCCTTTTTGTGCTCGATTTTATTTTGTTTTGATTTTTTCTCTTTATCTACTTTCTCTGGGAAGACTATCCTACTCAGCCCTAAGGCGGTCCCCAGTGGACCAGACTAAACCAGCAAGGACTAGCTCACTGGGAGCCATCAGAGTCCTGAGAAGCAATTCTCTCCCTGTTTGTTTTTGTGTTTGTTTGTTTGTTTGTTTATCAGTCATCTGTTATTCGTTTCCCTCTCTACTATTTATGTTTTCTGATTCTTCTATCTTTCTCCCCTTCAACAGTACCAACACTACTTTCTCTTCTCTTTATGCTACATTCCCTCCTCCTCTTCTTTTCTCTTCCCCCTGCCTAGCCCCTTCTTTCTTCTCTTGCTTTTGTTCCTCCTATATTTCCGTATCATCCTCCTCTTTCTTCTCATCCCCTCTTTCTCTCCTTATTCTCTTTTGATCCCTGTATTCTTCTGAGACACACCTAGACGGACCTAGCATTTCAACAGAGAAATACACCCCCCCCCAGCCTGCAGGCACCTCCAGTGGACATGGCCTCAGTGTGTGTGTGGAGCTGCAATACTCCACATGACTCTCGACTACCACAGGCTGAGACGTTGGATTGCATCCTATGCAGTGGGGGACAGAAAAGCAGGAGCTCTGACCATAAAGGTATCAAACTAGAAATAAACCATGAAAAGAAAGCTTCCCTGGTGGTGCAAGGGGTTAAGTCTCAGCACTATGAAGCTATTGGCAGCCACTACAGCACAAGTTTGAACCCCAGCCAGGGAGCTAACCCACATGGCACAGCAGGCCTCTCCTCTCTCACCTGCTGCTCCCCTCAGCAGTGTATTTCAGTCCGTCTGCCTGTTCTGCTCCCAACTCTGTCTCTGGTGAATCCTCTCACCCTCCACATCTCTGGCCTACACCCCAGTGCTTGTATGCATAAATAAATAAATCTTTAAAAAAGAAAGAAGGAAGGAAGGGAGGGAGGGAGGGAAGGAGGGAGGGAGAAAGGAAGGAAGGAAGGAAGGGAGGAACCCTCCTACCTTATGGAGATTGAACCCCACACTACTGAAAGACCATTGGATAAATGAAGAGATCAAAGAAGAAATTAAAAAATACCTTAAGATGAATGACAATGAGGACATAACTCTCCAGAACGTATGGAACACATAAAAGCACTTATAAGAGGAAAATACATAGCAATACAGGCTCACATCAAGAAACAAGAAAGAACTCAAAGAAACAACCTAATCTCCTAACTTAAAGAACTGGGAAAAGAACAACAACAACAAAAAGCCCCCCCCAAAAGCCAGTAGAAGAAAGGAAATAATAAAAATAAAAGCAGAAATAAATGAAATAGAAAATAAAAACAATCCAAAAGATCAATGAAATCAAAAGTTGGTTATTTGGAAGAAAACAAAATAGACAAACCTCTTGCCAGGCTCATGGAAAAAGAAATGGAGAACGGACAAATAAATAGTATCATATAGGAAAGAGAAGAAATGACAACAGACACAGCAGAACCAAAAGAATAATCAGAGATTACTATGAACAGTTATATGCAAAAAAGTTCAGCAATCTAGAAGAAATGGACAAATTCCTAGAACTATACAATCATCCAAAGCTAGATGAAGAAGAAATAACACCTAAACAGACCATTACAAGCAGTGAAATTGAAACAGTAATCGAAATCCTCTCCAAAAACAAAAGCCCAGGACTAGACGGCTTCAAAAATGAATTCTACCAAACGTTAAGAAATGAACTAGTGCCTATCCTACACACTCAGAAACTTGAGAAGGAAGGAATACTATCATATAAGTTCTACGAAGCCAACATTACACTAATACTGTTACAGGGCAGGGAGAGGGGCACCCCCGAAACCCTAGACCTGTCCTGTTCTAAATAGGTTCTGCCATCCACCGCATCAATATAAAACATATTGGACCTTTTGTGGAAAAACACTTTAATACAATTAGAAAAGACAGAGAAGACAAAGAATATAGTATCTAAGTTAAGCATCCAATGTTATCCAACTCCTCATGGGTAAAAGTCCACCCAAATAGGACTGGTCCAAAGTAAGTCTTGAAAGCCTGCCACAAGTATAAAACAGCTTTCAACAGGGACCCATGGAAAAGGGTCAGAAACAGCCAGACAATTCTGGGAGTTAAAGAGCAAAATCAAAATCCAGATGAACATTGTCAGAGTTAATCTCCCCACGGGTCTCTTACCCACATCTGTCTCAATCAGTCCAGGCCAGTGCAGCTTCTTTACAAGTTTCTCTGCTCTATGTGTCTCCTCTAGTCTTCCATCCTTCTTCCTTATCCTCCTGTCTTCTGTTCTTCTTTGTCTCCTCTGTGTGTGTCCTGTCTCTCTTCTCCAGCTTCTTATATCCTGCTCAGTTCCACCCTACCTTGGGTGGAACGGGGAACCTGGGACACACCCTTTTTCCTGGGGACCACCCTGTTACAATACCAAAACTGAACAAGGACAATGCAAGAAAAAGAAAAGTACAGGCCAACCTCTCTGATGAACACTGATCCAAAAATCCTCAATAAAATCCTAGCCAATAGAATCCAACAATGCATCAAAAAGGTAATTCACCATGACCAAGTGGGATTTATTCCAGGGGCACAAGGATGGTTAAACATCTGAAAATCAATTAATATAATCCAACACGTCAACAAAAATAAAAATAAAAATCTTATGAACATATCAATGGATGCTGAGAAAGCATTCCACAATGTTCAACATCCATTTATGATGAAGACCCTCAAAATTCTCGGGATAGAAGGAACATACCTTAACATAATAAAGGCCATATACGACAAATCCATAGCCATCATCATTCTCAATGGTGAAAAGCTGAAAGCCTTTCCCTTAAGATCTGGAACAAAACAAGGATGTTCACTCTCACCACTGCTTTTCAATATCATACTGGAAGTCCTAGCCAGAGCAATAAGGCAAAAGAAAGACATACAAGGAATTCAAATAGGGAAAGAAGAAGTAAAACTATCACTATTTGCAGATGACATAATAATATACATAGAGAACCCTAAAAGCTCCACAGAAAAACTAATTAAAATAATAAACCAGGTTAGTAAAGTATCAGGGATACAAAATCAGCACACAAAAATCAGTAACCTTCCTATATGCAAATAATCAATCTGAAGACGAAATTAAGAAAACCATCCCATTTAGAATTGAAACATAAAAAAATCAAATATCTGGGAATAAACTTAACCAAGAAGGTGAGTGACCTTTACAAAGAAAATTATAAAACACTGTTAAAAGAAATATAATAAGACACAAAGAAATAGAAAGACATCCCCTGCTCATGAGTTGAAAGAATTAACGTTATTAAAATGGCCAACCAACCGAAAGCATTTGACAGATTCAACGCAATCTCAATAAAAATGTCAATGACATTCTTCAAAATAATTAAAATAGACTACTATGTTACAACCATGTATTAAAATCAATCCAAAATAAAGAGAAATGTAAAACCTGAAATCATAAAATACATAGAAGAAGCATAAAGCAAACAAACCCTAGAAATCTGACTGCAGAATTGAGACAACAGGGAGAAGTTGGAGGTGGGGAATAAAGGGAGGAAGGGCACAGTGGACTATGGTGGAAGATTTGGGGTGCTTTGGTAGTAGGTGTGATAGAGCAGTATGGACCTGTACCTTTGAATCAAATATAGTGTTGTAAACAAATGTTACCTAAATAAAAAATAATACAATATAAAAAAATAAATGTATGCAAAAAAGCTCTTTGTCATCAGTCTTAATGATATCTTTGTGGATTCATCTCCAACAGTAAGAGAAACAAAAGAAAATATAAACCAGTGGAACTAGGTCAAACTAGAAAGCTTCCACACTGTGAAAGAAACCATGGTTAAAATGAAAAGGCAGCCTACTGAATGAGAGAAGATATTTTCAAACCATGTATCAAACAAGGAATTAATATCCAAAACATATAAACTACTCATACAACCTAAAACAATAAAACATACAATCTGATTTTAAAATGGGCAGAAGATCTAAATAGGCATTTCACCAGAGAAGACATACAGATGGCCAACAGATGCATGAAAAGATATTCTATATCACTTACCATTGGGAAAATGCAAATCAAAATCAGAGTGACATTCCACCTCACACCTGTTAGAATGGCTATTACAAAAAAGTCAATAAGTGATAATTGTTGGTTAAAAAAAAAATAGAGAAAAGGAACCCTCGTGCACTCTCAGTGGATTGCTAACTGTTACAGCCACTATGGAAAAAACCATGGAGGTTCCTCAAAAATTAAAAACAGATTATGCTTCAGCTATCCCACTTCTGGATATTTACCTGAAGAATATAAAAGAACTAATATAAAAAGATATGTGTAGGTCCTCTCTGGTGGCGCAATGGATTAAGTCTCAGCACTATGAAGCTATCCACAGCCACTGCAGCACAAATTCAATCCCCAGACAGGGAGCTTCTCACATGGTGCAGCAGACCTCTCCTGTCTCGCCCACTGCTCCCCTCAGCAGTGTATTTCAGTCAATCTGCCTGTTCTGCTCCCCACTCTGTCTCTGGTGAATCCTTTCACCACCCCCATACCTCTGGTCTACACCCCAGCTCTTATATGCATAAATAAGTAAATATTTTTTTAAAAAAGGTATGTGTAACCCTCTAAGACTTGTAAATACACAAATGCCTGGCAAATGATGGATGAATAAAGAAGTGTGGTATATATACACAATGGAATACTATTCAGCCATAAAAATTATGCAATCTTGCCATTTTTGACAACACAGATGGACCTTGAGGGGATTATGCTAAACAAAGTAGGGCAGAAGGACAAGTGTTCATAAAATTTCACTCATTTCTAGACTATAAAGGGGAAAAAAAAAACACTTGGCATCTGACAACAAATTGTGGTTACCAGAGAGGGTGGGGGGAAGGAATATGTAGAGGGGGCCAACTGGTTAGTGGTAGATGATCCTAGACATTTGGTGGTAGGTGTGGTGTGATATATACAATTGCTGAGGTGAGAAATTGTATACCTGAAACCTATGCAGTGCTGTAAACAAAGGTTCTTTCAGTTAAAAAATAAGAATAAAGCAAAATCTAAACAGAAAAAATATGATTATAGCACTATTTGACATGATTCTCAATGCAAGTAGAAGAAGTACTTAAGATAATTAAATTTAAGGAGGGTGAGTCACTTCTGGGCATTTATCCCAGAGAAATAAAAAGGAGTATCTATATAGATACACATACTTGATTGCTCACAGCAGCTCTATTACAATAGCAAAAAAAAAAAGAAAAGAAACAACCAAAATATCCTATTATGAGCAAATGGTTAAACAAACTGTGGTACATATATGCCATGGAATACTACTCACCAAAAGAAGGAAATAATTATTAATATATGCAAAAGCTTGGATGGATCTCATGGGCATTGTGCAATTCCATTTATATAACTTTCTTGAAATGACAAAACTATAAAGACACTGTGCCAGGAGTTAGAGGCAGAGGGACATGGAGAGATAGCTGTGGCTATAAAAAAGTAACATGAAGGATATTTGTGATCAAACTATTTTTTATCTTTCTTTTTTATTTATTTTATTTTTTTTTTATTTATACATACAAGCTGGGGTATAGGCCAGAGGCGTGGGGCGGCGAGAGGGTTCACCAGAGACAGAGCGGGGAACAGAACAGGCAGATCAGAAGTACACTGCTGAGGGGAGCAGCGGGCGAGGCAGGAGAGGTCTGCCGCACCATGTGGGATTCTCCCCGGCCGGGCGTCGAACTCGCGTCGCCGCTGCCAACAGCTCCACAGCGCAGCGCTTAACCGCTGCGCCACCGGGGAGGCCCTATTTTTTATCTTGATTGGAGTGGTGGCTGCACAAATCTACACTTGGTAAAATGACATAGAATGATACAGACAGAGAATAGTAATGTCAATGTCCTGGTTTTGATATCATACTATAATTAAAACATAATCAGTGAGAAACTAACTGAAGAGTACATGCGATTTGTTGTACTATCTTTGCAACTTCCTGTGAATCTACAATTATTTCAAAATAAATCTGCACTCTCAGGTTCATTACAACATTATTTTCAATAGTTAAAACATGGAAGCAGCTAAAGTGTCTACAGACAGACAAATGGGTAAGGGAAATGTGAGAGAGAGATATTTATATACTGCCCAGTCATTAAAATAAATAAACTTTTCCATTCATGAAAATATGGATAAATCTTGTGAGCATTATGCTGAGTGAAATAAATCACATAGAGAAAGACAAATACTGTATCATCTCATTTATATGTACAATCTAAAAATACTGAATTCATAGACAAAGAGAATAGAATAGTGGTTGCCAGGAGATATTGGTGGGAGAAATGAGGAGATGTTGGTCAAAGGGTCAAGCTTTCAGTTATAAGATGAATAAGCTATAATAAGATTCAATAAGATAAAATGCACAGCATGGTGACTATAATTAATAATGCTGTGTTTTATACTTCAAAGTTGCTATGCCAAAGAGAGAGAGCAGAACTTTAATATTCTCACCAAAACAAAATCATAACTATGTGAAGTAAAGGAAGTGTTACCTAATCTTATTACTTTACAATATATATTTGTATCAAATCATTACATCGTGTACCTTAAACTTGTGCAAAGTTCTATGTCAATTGTATTTAAATTAAACTGGGAGAAAGAAAAAAGTTAAATGTCTGTAGCCATAGCCAACATCTTGACTACAACCTCATGAGAGACTCTGAGATAGAATCATTCAGCTAAGCGACTTCCAAATTCCTGACAGAATAATTTGCTAAGCAATTTCCAAATTATTGACTTACAGAAACTGTATGAGATGATAAATGTTTACTCTTCTGTAAGTCACTAAAATTTGGAGTGTATTGTTATACAGTCATATGTAAATAATGCTTATTCAATATACTGGATTTAAAAGGACTTCTATAAAATTGTGAAAGAGATTGATCAAGAAAGTAATTTTGGAAGAAGGTTGACCAAGATGTTGATGAGGCCCACTGGAGCTGAGGGACCCAGAAATTCTTGACTTCTAAGCAGGAAAGAATTTATGTGGGAGTCAGTACAGATGTGTTAGAAAACTTTTCCAACTTCTCCAGAGTGAGTGCAGGCAGATTGATTAAGTGGAGAATCCCGCCTTGAGTCTTAAGACTGCTGATATATGAATAGGCTTCCTTTGAGGGGGCAGGGGCTCACAGATGGGATCCTGAATGTGTTTTGACAACTTGTGCTTAACAAAGGGGCAGGAATTTACAGGTAGGAGTAATATGATTTGGCCAATTTGTTTAACAAAACCACTAGACCCTAACCTCCTGTTAGATAAGTTTTACAACTAGTGGAACCCAGTGTGTGAGATAAACTATTAAAAAGATTAAGAATCATACTAATAGGATTTGAGCCATTTTGTTCTGAAATGTGCACAGCTGTTTTTTAGAAATGCTACATGGCAGAAGTGGAGGCCCGTTGCAGCCATTGTGCTAAATTCATGTTCTACCTCAACGGCAACAGGGGAGGCTTCTGAGTTACCCTTCTCCCATAGATGCACAAAATACAGTTACATACAGAGCAATTCTCTGAAAGAGACTGTGTAGAAGCTAGCTGAACAACTCTTGCACATAAGGTCAGTGGGAGAATACCCACATCAAAATGGGTAAGAAAGACACTCTTGCCATAAACTCTACCCGCATTGATGTCGTTTTTTGGAGTTGATGGGTTTGAGAGCGGAGTCCTTGGGTTCACTCTGGGAAAGGTTTCACCAAGCTCCCTTCAGCGGCACATGGCGAGTTTCTCCACGAGACAGAGACTCAGTTATACTTAAAGAACAGGTTTATTAGGGAAAGGGACAGAGAAGTAAAGGACGCTTGCACAGACACAAGTGGGCAGAAGAGCTGCCCCTTTGAGGGGGCAAATTTGCTAAGAGAGAGACCTGCATGGTTGCAGGCAGGCGGGCAGCCCTGAGGAGAGCTGCCTCTGCTGAGGGAGGTCAGTGAAAAGAAGACCCGGCATGGAGCAGGTCACTGGCCGGCATGGAGCAGATCACTGGCCGGCCTGCGGGCAGGCCCTGCAGAGGGACAGAGCTGGTGGAAAGGACACCTGCGTAGGCACAGGTGAGCAGGCCAGATGCTACCCCGCATTCTTGCAGGGATGGCACTGATATAGCCTTCTTTCAGTTGGGAGGGGCTCATCTTCGAGGACGGCTGTCTTTTACTGATTTTGAATAACTAACAAGAATTTGAAAGGAGACCGGAGATTCTATATTGGGCTCAATCTCCGTATCTTCACCTTCCAGTTCAGCAGTCTGATACCTACTGGGCCTTATGCTTTGTAACGTAGGTGCTGGCACCTAGGGATTTTTGGTTATCATTGTGCTAATGGTTATGTTGATTCCTTCTACCACGACCTCCTTGTTGTGAGTCAGGTTTGTCTTGTGGTGCCCCTTTCATTAAGTTCTATTTCCTTTTTTTTAAATATATATTTTTATTGTTATTTATGTCTTTCACATTTTGTATTCCCCTTGGGTAGCCCATCACCAATTCACCCGTGATCCATCTCCATGGTCCCTTGTGTTCTTTTCTATTCCATGTATTTTGTGCGCTTTTCCTTCCCTCC
>PVIJ01009794.1:41934-64649 GCA_004024925.1 Scalopus aquaticus
GTTATAAGTGAAACCATTCGATATTTTTCTCTTTCTTTCTGGCTTATTTCACTGAGTATGATCCCCTCTAATTCCATCCATGTCGCTGCAAATTGCATGTGTTTATCTTCTTTCCATGCTGAATAGTATTCCATTGTGTATATGTACCACATCTTCTGGATCCAATCATCTATTTTTGGACATCTGGGTTGCTTCCATTTCCTCTATCACCATCACAGTACCTAATCAGGAGGGAAACTCCAACTCCCCGCTTCTTACTGAGGAGCAAAGATTTGAACCTTATATTTAGTGCCCCAAACTTAACATTTGCACCCAAAGGACGGGCCTCTAAAACACCTCACTCTGATAGCTAGTGTGGCTTACATCCAAGAGACTCAAAAGACCACAGCAAACGATAAAGCAGTTCTTAATGGGCATGCAGGCATGCAAGTTCTACCCACAGCTATTCCCTCAGGGCTCAACATGAAGGCCAGGCTTCTAATTTAGTACACATTGAGGGGCTGGCTGCAATCCTCCCCAGAAATTGAGGAAGCTTGAAGGCACTTCCCCCACCTTCTCCCCCAGCTCTCTGCAAGTTACCAGTATCTCCCTGGGAAGAGCTTGTATACATGCCTGCAACCCAGCATTTATGGCTGCTGCACAAAATGAAATCCCCATATCTCCTGGCTCCCATGGTCCATGGGGCATCCACTCACAAGTTCCTTAGGACTGTGGCAAACAAAACAACAGTTCTTTACCAGTTGTCCCCTCAGGGCTCAGCACGGAGAAGGCAAGCAAAAATGTTCATCACTTAGTCTTTCCCTGAAAGTGGTTTGTCTGCATACTTTACAAGCAGATGCCTGAAGGTCAAGCTTTTAATTTGTACTACAACTCCTACGTATCTAGGGGTTGGCTGCAATCCTCCCTAGAGACAGGGAAGCTGCGGGACACTTCCCTTGCCTTCTCCCTCTATCCCACGATAACAATAAAACCAAGTCGCCAGGGTCTCCTTGGAAATAGCTCACACATGTGTCTAGTGCCCCAGATTTTGCATCTGCCACCTGAAGGATGGCTTCCTAGATTGCTTGACTCTAATAACCAAGGCGCTTGCATTCATGAACTGAAATAGAAGAATGTTATTCTTTTATTCCTTTTCTAAACATAAAAGTATAAAACCCACAGGTTAAAGTAAATACAGTTAAATTCAGAATACTCTAATGTTGTAATGGTGATGGACAACTCACTTTTAGCTCTAGTATAAAGGTTAAAAAGCCAAAGTATTGAAAAATACCTATAACTATAATAATTTAATAGACACATAAGGTAAAACTGTTAGACATTACAACCTATACAACAGATACAAAGGTTCATAGGATTCTACTGTAAGAGGATGGTCCTCAGGAAAAGGGGAGTGTTCCAGGTTCCCTGCCCCACCCAAGGGAGGGTGGAGCTGAGCAGGAGAGATAAGAAGCTGGAGGAGAGAAAAAAAGGGGGGAAGAAGGGAGGAAGCAGGATGGAGAGCCAGAAGAGCTACAAGGAGCAGAGAGACATGTAAAGAAGCTGCACTGGCCTGGACTGATTGAAACAGATGTGGGTGAAAGACCCGTGGGGAGGTGACAATGGCAACGTTGATCTGGATTTTGCTTTTGCTATTTTCCTCACAGACTTGTCTGACTGCTTCTGACCCTTCTCTATGGGTCCCTGCCAAAAGGTGTTTTAGAATTGTGGCAGGCTTTCGGGACTTGCTTTGGACCAATCCCATTTGGGTGGACTTTTGCCCATGAGGTGATGGGTAACTTTGGGTGCTTAGTTTAGAAACTATATTCTTTGTCTTTTCTGTATTATTACACTAATTGTATTAAAGTTTCTTTTTTCCACTAAAGGTCTTACATGTTTTATCTTGATGCGGCGGATGGCAGAACCTATTTAAAAGACGTAGGTTTGGGGGTCCTGGGGTGCCCCTCTCTCTGCCCTATAACACTACTATGAACAATTATGCACCAAATATAATTATACAATTGGATATATACAATTATACAACAAATTGAACAACTTAGAACGGATGAATTCCTAGGAACATACAACCTACCAAGATTGAATTGTGAGGAAATAGAGAATCTGAACAGATCAATCACTAGTAATAAGATTGATTCAGTAGTCAAACATATACCGACAAAGAAAAGCCTAGTACTAGGTGACTTCACTGGTGATTTCTAGCAAATATTTAAAGAAGAATTAATGCCAATCCTTCCCAAACACTTCTAAAAAAAAAAAAGATGATGAGGTAATACTTCTAAACTCATTACAAGGCCAACATTACCTTGATACCTAAACCAGGCAAGGACATTTCAAGAAATTTCAAGCCAATATTCCAAAAAACATAGAGGCACAAACCCTCAACAATATATTAGCAAAACAAATTCAACATAAATTAGTAGCTTCATACACCATTATCAAGTGGAATTTATTCCCATAATGCTATACAAATATAAGATAAAGTAGACATCCAACCAAAAGACAGCAAGAGACAAAGATAGACACTATATAAAGGTAAAAGGATCAATAAAGCAAAAAGATATAACAATTATTAATATATATGTACCCATATAACAGTGCCAAAATATATAAAACAAATATTAACAGACATAATGGCAGACATTTCCAGCAACACAACAATAGCAGGGGAATTTACTACCTCAGTCACAACAATGGACAGATCCAGGCAGAAAATCATCAAGGAAACAATGGTCTTAAATGATAAATTGGAAGTGACGAACTTAATATTTACAGAACATTCCACCCCAAAACGTCAGAATACATATCCTTTACAAGTGCTCATGAAACATTCTCAAAAATAGATAATATGTTGAGACACAAAGTAAATCTCAAAAAATTTATGAAGATTGAAATCTTATCAAGCATCATTTTGGATCACAAAGTTCTGAAACAAGAAATCAACCAAAAGAAGAATGAGAGGGAAACCACAAATTTGTGGATAATAAACAACATGCTACTGAACAATGATTGTGTCAATGAGGAAGTCAAAAGTAAAATAAAAAATACCTAGATATGAATTAAAATAATGACATGACTTAATCAGAACCTATGTGATACAGCAAAGTAGTACAAAAGGGATATTTATCACAATACAGGCTGACCACAGAAAACAATAAGAATCACAAATAAAAATCATAAGCTCTCACCTGAATAAGCTAGAAAGAAGGTCAATGAATGAAATAAAATAATGAAAAGTGAGCATAAATTAATGAAATAGAGGTCAAAAATTAATGCAAAGATCAATGAAACCAAACATTGGTTCTTTAAAAAAATTCACAAAATAGACAAACCTTTGGCCAGACTCACAAAGAAGAGATAAATAATACACAAATAAATAAAATCAGAAATGAAGAGAGGAAGTTACAACATATAGTACAGAAATACAATTGCTTGTAAAAAAAATTTTGTGAAGAATTACATGGCAACAAATTGGACCAACTAAGAATAAATGGACAAATACTTAGAAATATATAAATACAACATTCCAGGCCTGAGTCAGGAAGAAATAGAGAATCTGAACAGACCTATCATAAGTAATGAAACTGAAAGAGTAAGCAAGAGCCTCACCAAAAGCCAAAGCTCAGGCCAGATGTTTTCACTACTGAATGCTACCAAACTTTCAAAGAAAAATTAATACCCATCCTTCTCAAACTTTTCATAAAATTGAAAAGGAGAGAAAACTCCCAAGCACATTCTGTGAAGCCAAACCTGATTCTGAAACTGGCAAGTACATCACAAGATAAAAAAAGGAAGAACAAAAACAAAAGAAAGAGAAAAAAAGAAAACTACAGACCAAAAACTCCAGTGAACATAGAGGCTAAAATATCCAACAAAATCTTGGCAAATTAAATCCAGTGATAAATTAAGAGAATCTTACACCATGATCAAGAGGGATTTATTCCAGGGATGTGCAATGGTTCAACATATGCAAATTAATAAATGTGATACACCATATAAATGAAAGGAAGGACAAATACTATACGATCATCTCAAGAGAGGCAAAAAAGACATTTGACAAAATTCAACATCCTGTTATAATAAAAACCCTCAACAAAATAGGTATAGAAGGAATGCCTGTCAGCATAATAAGGCCACATATAACAAACCCACAGCCAACATAATACTCAATGGCAAGACTGAAAGAGCTGATCTGCAGCTCTAAGATCAGGAAAAAAGATAAGGATGTTCACTCTCACCATTATTATTCAATATAATCTTAGAAATACTAGCAAGAGCATTTAGACAAGGAAAGAACTTCCATGTGCACATAATGAGTTAGCAGAAAGAGAAATCAACAAAACAATCTTATTTGCAATCACATCAAAAAGAATATCTTAGAATAAAGTTGACCAAGAAAAGTGAAAGATTGCTGTACCAAACACTACAAGACATTGTTGAAAGACATGTTGAAAGAAACAGAAGACACAAAAAAGAGATGGAGAGGCATTTCATGCTCCTGAATCGGAAGAATTAACATCATTAAAATGGTTGCATTTCTAAAGAAATATATAGATTAATGCAATCCCTATCAAAACCCCAATGACATTCTTTACAGAAATAAAACAAAAACTATGAAACTGATTTGGAAAAAGACCACAAACAGCAAAAAACATTCTGGATAAATAAGATTAAAAATGGAGGAATAAAGCTCCCTGACTTCACACTATGCTACAAAGTGATAATAATTACAAGAGTTTGGTGTTGGAATAAAAATAGACACATAGATTAATACAACAGAAATGGAAGGATAGAAATAAAACCACATACATATGTACAACTAATTTATGACAATGGAGTTTACAATGAAAGATACACTCACTTTAAGCAATGGTATTGGGTAAAATGGAAAGCCACATGAAAAAAGATGAAACTAAACCACTAACAGCATATGAAAAATTAACTCAAAAGAGATTAAAAACTTCAATATAAGACCTGAAATCATAAATCACATGAGAAAAATGTAAGATATACTTTCTTTGACATAACCCTTAAAGATGTGTTTGAGGATTGACACCAATGGAATACTACTTGGCTACCAAACAAAGACAAACTCTTACCATTTGCATCAACATGAATGAGCTGGAGGGGATTGTGCTAAGTGAAATAAATCAGAGGAGAAAGACAAATATCAGCTGATGTCCCTTGTATGTGGAATACAGGGAGACCAAACAAAGGGTCAGACAAAGGCAAACTAAGAACTAACCCTAGAAAGCTGATTACACCGGTCAACAAATTTTTGCAAAAGTCACGTTACTAAAATAAAATTAGTCATTGCCTATCAATCTGTATGTGTTCAACACGAATATGACAGTCAAATTCTAATTTGGCTCTAGTTTTTTTTGTAACCTGCAATAAATTGATGTTTACATCACAAAATGCATGCCAATAGTAATAGGCCTATGGTTAATACCTGTAAAAAATCAAATCATAGACAACTTCTTCAATTTCTTCGCTTGTCTCTTGGACAGCTGTTCAGGAGCATCTCTGGGGCATGTCCAGCAGTAGTCAGCCAGCATTGTAGTGGACCATTTTCCCTGGTATCTTTGTTCCATTGATGCGATATCTTGATGAAAACGTTCACCATGTTTGTCACTAACCATACCACAGTTTTCAGGGAAGAAATCCAGCGGAGAATGAAGGAAGTGGATCTTTAGAGACATATTGCAGCCAAGTTTCTGATGCTGCATCAGCATGTCTTCTACTAGTTCCTTGTAGTTTTCTGCCCTACCAGTCCCAAGAAAGTTTGTAAACACTAGGCGAAAAGCATTCCATGCTTGTTTCGCATCACCCTGCAGCAAGTTGTTGAACTGGTCATCTGTGAAGAGCTCTCGAATCTGAGGACCCACAAAAACTCCCTCTTTAATCTTTGCTTCGCTGAGTTGAGGAAATTTTTCATGCAGGTATCAGAAAGCTGGCGAGGTCCGGACCATGGCTTTCACAAAATTTTTCATCATACCTAGTTTTATGTGAAGGGGTGGTCACAGGATTTTGTGAGCCTTGATCAGAGCTGGGTGCTCCATCTGCTACATTTTGTCTGTGAGTCCATTCCTTCCGCAAGTAGTACAATTCACTTGCTCGGCTATCCCACTCACATAAGAAACATTTATTTTGTATATACCTGCTGCAGTCCCATTAAAAGGGCAACTAGTGTCAAATCACCACAGACGTTCCAGCTGTACTTGTTATACTCAATGGAATTCAGTAGCTGCTTTAAGTTATCGTATGTCTCTTTCATGTGGACAGCATGCGCTACTGGAATAGATGGAAGATGGTTTCCATTGTGCAAAAGCACAGCCTTAAGACTCATTTCGAAGAGTCTAGAAAGAGTCTCCATTCTTGTGGGTCATGAGTGATTTCTAAGGCATTCATGAGGCCTTCAATATTGGAACAGAATACCAGAGTACTTTCCTTTCTGAAGAAACGCTCCAACTGCTGGTGGCGCTTTTGATCATGAACCACAAACCAAGTCATTTAGTTCTTCTTGTGTTAGTCTGTGTGGGGTTGATGATGCACCACTGTGAAAATCTGGATCACTGCATGCTGATGGAACAGGAGAAGAACAGGTCGGCCCACCCTTGTCCTCATCAGATGAATCAAGAGAATATTCTGCTGGAGTTTCTGGAACAGGAAGTCCCTCCCCATGTGGAACTGGTCTTAATGCAGATGGAATGTTTGGGTAGACTATTCTCGACTTCTTTTGCTTTGTTATTCCGCCAGAAAGAGGAGGAACCAAGCAGAAGTAAGAGTCTTTTATGTGGCTGCTTGGCTCTCTCCACACCATGGGGACTGCAAACAGCATTGATGGTCTTTTGCCATTTCACCACTGTTAAAACTGTGTTGTACATGTAGCACAGCATATGTGCGGGGCCCAAGGCTTGTCTTGGTCACCACCCTTGCATCCGAAGTAAAGATGATAAGCCTTCTTCACTTGAGAAGTGATACTTATCTTCTGGCTGGCAAATGTCACTTCCCCACAAAGATAGGAGAAATTTGCTGCGCTATTAACGCACTTTCGAGGCATTCCTGTTCTGTATTGGGCCTAAAGGGATAAAATAATAACAGTTGTCTGGAACAGGAGCTTAAACTGTCTCGCACCAAGTCTGAAATATTTTCAATGCTCAACCTTTCCGACAAGGCTTTATCTAGTACACTGCTGACGTCAGCTTACTTCAGCAGCCGCGTGGCAGTAGTATTGCATTGCATCAGAAAATGATGCAATCAACTCTGGATGATGTGTGCATGATGGTATTGTGCAATGCGATGCAATATTACATCATTCTAGGTTGATCTAGGATCTTGTTGCAGTCCTACTGGGTAAATTTTCACGGTAAAACATATAAAATGAATTATATGAAATATCTTCAAAATGAGAGCTAATAAAAATTTTTCAGGGTTATAGTCATGTTCAGCACACCAAGATACTACAGATTAGGGCCTTTTTAAGTCAGTAACAATCTCAGTGTTGACCAGTGTTATAGAACTGAGACTACCAGGAGGTGGGGGTTGGAAAGGGGTGAATGCAATGTAGAGTGGGAGAAAATGGACTCTGGTGGTGGACTATTGGTTTCTTATTGGTGGGCATGGTGTGGTAACAACACCTGAAGTGGGAACGCCTTTACTCTTCGTATACAAACAATAATGAAAACTAAAGTTGCTGCAATAAAAGAAAACTGCATTAATAATACTATGTTGTAAAATTGAACGTTACTAAGAGACTAGATTTTAAAGTTTCTCACTACCAAAAAAAATGTAACTAGGTGAAATGATGGATGTGTTTATAATCTTATTTTGGTAATCATTTTGAAGTACACATATATGAAATCATTATGCTGTCTACCCTAAACTTACACAATATTATATGCTTATTATATCTTAGTAAAGCTGAAAAGTGAAGACTCAGGCAGAAATAAAATATAAAAGCAATAGAGAAAACCAGTGAAACCAAATCTGATCTTTTGAGAAGACAAAGTTGACAAACTATAACTTAACTAACAAAGAAAAAAGATATAAATATCTAAAATGAGAAACACGACTGGTTACATTGCTACCAACCATACAGAAATTTAAAGGTTTATAAAAATATATAATAAATCATTCTATTTATTTATAAAATGGACAAATTCTTAGGATACTATTTACTTAAGTGGAGTTGAGATGAAATAGAAATTTCAACATAACTATACAAAATAGTTTTCAAAATATTTCACAACTAAGAAAAACCTAAGACCAGTTTGTGTCACTGATAACATTCAAGGAAGGAAAGTGAAACAGTAATCAAATGTCCTCCCCCACCCCCCAAAAAAGTCCAGGGCCAGATGGTTTCACTACTGAGTTCTACCAAACCTACAAAGATGAACTAATATCTATCCTTCACAAAGTCTGTAATAAAACTGAAGAAGAAAAATTTTCAAACACATTTTGTGAGGATCATATAAATTTGAACCTTAAAGCAGACAATGACATAATAAAAAATAATACACCAATATCCCTGATAAACATGGATGTAAAGATCATCAACAAAACTTTAACAAACAGAATCCAACAACACATCAAAGGATAATGCATCATGAAAAAGTGGGATTCAACATACACAAATTGATCCATGTCATTGACCGCATCAACAAATAAAAAGATCAAAATCATATGGTTATACAAATAGATGCAAAGAAATTGAAAAGTTTCAACAACTTATGACAAAGATCCTCAAAAATGGAGACAGATGAAACATACCTCAACATAGTAAAGACCATATGTGACAAACTTACAGATAATATCATACCTAATGGTAAAAAACTGAAAACTTTTCCTCTAAGACCTGGTATAAGACAAGAATGTCCTCTTTTACCATTACTACTTGATATGGTTTTGGAAGTCTTAACTAGAGCAATTAGGCAAGAGAAAGCTAAAAAAGGACTCCAAAGAGGAAAAGAAGCAAAAATATCACTATTTGCAGATGTGTGTGTGTGTGTGTTTGTGTGTGTGTGTGTTTGTGTGTGTGTGTGTGTGTGTGTGTATACCATTAAAGACCATTACCATGCAACGGTAATGTCAAAAGGAGAAAAGAATAAGAAACAGAAAAATTCTTTGAAGCAATAATGACTGGGCATTTCTCCTAATTAATGTCAGCCCCCAATCACATATCCGGGAATCTCAGGAAACATCAGACAGGACATGTGCCAAAAATTCTACGTGTGAGTATATATAACATTCAAACCTCAGAAAGTCAAACATAATATTTTGAAATATTTTAGAGAGGAAGATACCTTACCTATAGAAGAATAAAAATAAGAATTACATGGGACCTCTATTCAGAAACTGTGCAAGCAAGAGGAGAGTGGAGTTTCCTGTTACTTTTATTCAAGATGTTATTGGAAGTCCTAACTGTAGCAATTAGAAAAGAAAATGAAATAAAAAAGAAATATAAATTGGAATGGAAAAAGTAAAACAGATGACATATTACATAGAGAAAACTTTAAGGACTCCACCAAAAATGTTAGAACTAATGAATTCTTTCAGTATAGTTGCAAGATACAAAATCAGTACACAAAAGCATGTTGCATTTCTACACACTAATAATGAACTATCATAAATAACAATTAGGAAACAATTCCATTTATAATTGGGTAAAAAAGAATAAAATGCCCCCGAATAAACTTAACCAAGGAATTGAAAACTATAAGACATTGATGAAAGAAATTGAAGGTACAAATAAATGGAAAAATAGTCTGTGCTCATGGCTGAAAGCATTAGCATTGTTAAAAATCCATACCACCAAATGAGATCTACAGATTCAATGTAATACCTATCAACATTCCAAAGACATTTTTCACAGAAATAGAACAACAATAATCAAAAAACCCTAAAGTTTGTATGGAGTCACAAAAGGACCTGGATAGCCAAAGCAATCTTGAGGAACACCAAATAACAAAAGAGAAACAGAAGAGAAACATGCAAATGTAAATGAGGAGGAGTCAAAAAGAGTCCTGAAATCTGGAGTTTGGAGAACTTTTTGAGTTGTTGTAGTTCAAACACTTAATTGTGGCAGATGAGGAAAGTGAAGCCCCAAGAGGGGAAAGGACTTACCTAAGGTTCACAGTGACTATGAGGCAGAAATAGGACCAAAATTTAGGCCTTTTCACTTTGTTCCATACTGTTATTTACTCTATGGTACTTTGTTACCTTTTTTCCCCTTATTTTAAAAATAGAATATTTTAAAATTTATTATTTATTTATTAAATATTTATTTTTTATTTATTTTAAATATTTAAAAATAGAACATTTTATTTTTTATTTAATGTATATCCTTTACATTATTGTGTATCCCCCATAGGTTTCCCACCACCAATTCACCCGTGAACCATCACCACAGTCCCTTGTGCTCTTTTCTCCCCTATTTCGGTCTCTCTTCCTCCCCCTCCCCTGCAGAATGTATCTTATTTGTGGCTGCCTGCTAGTTTCTGCTTTTGTTTATGTCTTGTGTGCTATTTTCTCCTTCTGATTTCTCGTTTGGTCTCTTATATTCCTCCTATAAGTGATACCATTTGATAAAAAATAGAATATTTTAAAATAGATAATTTGGCACTCAAAAAAGAAGAATGAAGTTCAAATCTTTTATTATCTTACCACTGACTATAAACATTTTAGCATTGAGTGGTTTTAAGGCATTTTCACAAATTCTTGGCCATTTATCCCATCATGAGACAGGTTCTAGCTTCTGCCTCTCAAATATAAGCTGGCTTTAGTGACTTGCTTCTAATAGAATTTGGTAGAAGGGATGCTGCATGACTCCCAACAGTAGGTCATAAAATCAATATAGCTTCCACCTGGCTCTTTCTTGGGACATTTGCTCTTGCAACCCAGCTGTCATTCTATGAGGAAACCCAGGACACTAGGAGAGTCACATGTAAGTGTTCTAACTGAACGTCCCAGCTGTGTTCCCAGCCAACAACCAGCATCAGCTGCCAGACGTGTGAATGAGGAAGCCTCCGAGATTTCTCCAGCTCCAGTGATTACACTGGTCAACAAATTTTTACAAAAGCCATATCACTGAAATAAAATTAGTCATTGCCTATCAATTTGTATGTGCTCAACACAAATATGACAGTCAAATTCTAATTTTAGCTCTAGTTTTTTTTTGTAATCTGCAATAAATTGATGTTTACATCACGAAATGCATGCCAATAGTAATAGGCCTACGGTTAATACCTGTAAAAAATCAAGTCATAGACTACTTCTTAGATTTCTTTGCTTGTCTCTTGGACAGCTGTTGAGGAGCATCTCTGGGGAGTGTCCAGCAGTAGTCAGCCAGCATTGTAGTGGACCATTTTCCCTGGTATCTTTGTTCCATTGATGCAATATCTTGATGAAAACGTTTGCCATGTTCATCACTAACCATACCACAGTTTTCAGGGAAGAAATCCAGCTGGGAATGAAGGAAGTGCATCTTTAGAGACATATTGCAGCCAAGTTTCTGATACTGCACCGGCATGTCTTCTACTAGTTCCTTATAGTTTCCTGCCCTAACATTCCCAAGAAAGTTTGTAGACACTAGGTGAAAAGCATTCCATGCTTGTTTCATATCACATTGCAGCAAGTTGTTGAACCAGTCATCTCAAATAGATGGAATGTTTGGGTAGACTATTCTCGACTTCTTTTGCTTCGTTATTCTGCTGGAAAGAGGAGGAACCAAGCAGAAGTAACAGTCTTTTATGTGGTTGCTTGGCTCTCTCCACACCATAGGGACTGCAAATGGCATTGATGGTCTTTTGCCATTTCACCACCGTGAAAGCTGTGTTGTACATGTAGCGAAGCATATATGCGGGGCCCAAGGCGTGTCTTTGTCACCAACCTTGCATCCAAAGTAAAGATGATAAGCCTTCTTCACTTGAGGAGTCATACTTTTCTTCTGGTTGGCAAATGTCACTTCCCCACAAAGACAGCAGAAATTTGCTGCGCTATTAACGCACTTTCGAGGCATTCCTGTTCTGTATTGGGCCTAAATGGATAAAATAAGAACAGTTCTATGGAACAGGAGCTTAAACTGTCTCGCACCAAGTCTGAAATATTTTCAATGCTCAACCTTTCCGACAGGGCTTTATCTAGTGCACTGCTGACGTCAGCTTACTTCAGCAGCCACCTGGCAGTAGTATTGCACTGCATCAGAAAATGATGCAATCAACTCTGGATGATGTGTGCATGATGATATTATGCAATGTGATGCAATATTACATCATTGTAGGCTGATTTAGGATGTTGTTGCAGTCCTACTGGATAAATTGACAATTTGAAACATATATATGCAATATCTTCAAAACGAGAGCTAATAAAAAATTTTCAGGGTTATATTCATGTTCAGCACACCAAGATACTATAGATTAGGGCCTCTTTAAGTCATTATGATCTCACTGTTGACCAGTGTTATTTGACAATAACTGTATTAGAGACTCAGTAAGAAGTAACTGAGCCCAGTCAATCCTCAGGAATTGAGATAATAATAAATGACCGTCATTAAAATTACATCACCAAGTTTGTTACACAGTATTAAATAACCAACATAGCATAGTTCCTTCTAGTTTTTTATATGCATGCATATTGGAATTACAAAGCATATATTATTGTATGTTCCTTTTTTCACCTTGTATTACTGATCATTTTACTACATTAAAACATTTAACTAGTCTTAATTGTTAGACATTGTTTTCCAATTTTTCACTATCATAGGTAATGCCACAATGAAAATTCTTGCATCTACACTCTTTAAAAAATTTTTATTGAAGCAACATTTGTTTACATCACTGTAGTGCCAGGAGGGCACCAGGCAGTTTCCCTATGATTCAGGCAGTCGGGTAAAGGAGGAGTCCTGGAGCCCTCGGTGGCTTTTGCCGGCTTTTTTTTTTTTAAATATATATTTTTATTGTTATTTATGTCTTTTACATTTTGTATTCCCCTTGGGTAGCCCACCACCAATTCACCCGTGATCCATCTCCATGGTCCCTTGTGTTCTTTTCTATTCCATTTTGTGCCCTTTCCCTTCCCTCCCTCCGGCTCCCTCCTCCCCCCCCTCCCCCCCCACTGATTGTCTCTCTCCCACCTGGCCTCCCTATAGTCCTGTTATAAGTGAAACCATTCGATATTTTTCTCTTTCTTTCTGGCTTATGAGTATGATTGGATCAAGAAGATGTGGTACATATACACAATGGAATACTATTCAGCATGGAAAGAAGATAAACACATGCAATTGGCTTTTGCTGGCTTTTAATGGTCTTTTCACAGTGAGGCAGCCAGGTACAGGGCAGGCAAGGGGGTGGGGAGAGGGCGTCAGAAGGCTGTCAGGCCTCCTAGCCCCACAAACCTTCACGCTCTTTGGGCTCTCCGCTGCACCGCTGCACCGCTGCACTGCCGCTGCCACTGCCGCGCTCTGTTCTCTCTGCTGTCTGCTGCAGCTGCTGCTCCTCCTCTTTTTATATCCTCGGCCTCCAGGGCCAGATGCTCCTACTCGCGCAGGCTCACGCCACACTCCAGGCATTGCCAAGAGGCGCAAGTGCAAGACCGCAGGTGTCCATCATTAAATCTAATGGCGGTAGGGTGGAAAATCCTGACCACTCTTTCACTTACCCTACAATCACTGTTTTATATTTTGGAAGTACCAAAGATGTTACCACAGCGTTCCCACTACCAAAGTGCTCATAGTCCACCACCATAGACCATTGTGCTCCCTCCCCACTTTTATGCTTGCCGCTCTCTTTTCCCCTCCTTCTCTGAATGCATCACTTCTATAGTCAGCTTTCAAAGACTTATTTACACCTTCTTTTAAGCATGTTTATCTTGTCATCTGAATGACAAAAGCAACACAGGTTAACTGAATTAATTCAAATACAAAAGTTCCTAAATTGATATATTCTTCCACTACCAAAGATCCACCCCCCTAATGTAACCACTGTTAAAAATCTAGTGTGAATCCTTAGGCTTTCTCGTTCACTATACAAACATACAGACACATAATGTAGTGTGAGTTTATATTCCTTCACAAAAATGGGTTACTGTAGCCTTCTCTGTTCCTTAGCAATGTATAGTGGACAGGCTTCCAAGTCAGTATGCCTTATTTCTTTTAGTGACTAGATAGTAGTCCATACTATAAATACTCCATAATTCGCATAACTAGTTCCCTATTGGTGGACATTCGAGTTGTTGCTATTATTAATAATACTATAGTAAACACCATTGGACACTTACCTATACATACTGGCACTTTTATTTCTGACAGTTACATTGTCATAAGTGAGATTTCCAGGTCAAGAGGTATGTGAATTTTTCATTTGAACAAATAAAAATGGAAGACTCCCCATTCGACATGACAGGCTAAATACATGTTCACCTATTATCTTTTCTGTACTAAAATTAAAGGAAATGAACTTTAAAAGGCTATAAACCCACGATGACAAAGAGAACAGGAATGAAGGCAACAGACAAGATATGCCAACATGTTTGTGAAGAGGGAAAGCAACGCTGGTTCTCAGAACTGAAAGAGCTGAAAAGTATCTGCAGTCTCGGGGATGGGGCAAAATGAAAAACAAGATAATTCATGCCACAGAATGCCTAGAAAACTCAGAAAGTAGAGACAGCAGAGACCAGAGAAGACAAGGGTGTGTCACAAGGCTGAAAATAGAGGGCTTGGCTGCATTGTGTGAGAACTGAAGTGGCCATTCTTAGGTCGTTTCCCTCATCCTGCTCAGCAAGGAAAATACTTTTTCCCTAATCTTGCAGGAGAATGGAAGTTTATTCAGAGAAAATTGATTCACAGAAACCACAGACCCAGATATCATAGGTAGACAATGTAGGGAAAGGGCATCAAATCGAAAATGAGGACATTAAATGAAAGTCTTCAGTTAAGATCCCTTTCTCTACCCCCTAAATGCCTTAGCTGTAAGACCACCAGCAGCCAGTATTTTTCCAGGAAGGGAATTGGAGGATTCATCCCTGAAGAAACTGGAACTGCTATCTGAGAAAAGACCTATAAGATAAGGACATATTTAGGGTCCGCAGTGTACTAACCAGGCTCACAGTTATCTTACCGGTTAATAAGATCACCGGTTAATAAGTCCCAATCTTATAGAAAATCCTTCCATCTGAAAACTAAAGAACAAAAACAAATCAGATGTAATAGTGAAATAGAGAAGAAAAAATTTTAATATATTCAGAGATCTAAGATACTACACCCACGAAATAAAAACAGGATGCTATTTTAAAAAAGTAAACATTTTGATGACCAAAGAGAAATTATACATCTATCCTGTATTTTCTTATAGTACCTTTATAGTTTACTTTTCACATTTATATCTCAAATTCTATGGAATTTTTCTATGTGGTACAGGTGAAGAGATGAATGTATTTCCTTAAAAATTGGTAGATAACTTCTCCAATATTATCTATTGGGTAATCCATACATATAGATATCATTGACTGATACATATAGACCTTTGTTCACACTGTTTCCTTAAGATAAAATATTATAAGTGGAACTACTGCTTAAAGGGCAAAAACAATGTTTAAGCTTTCAAAATAGTGTCAAATTGTCCTCCAGAAAAGTTGTACCAATTTTCATTCCATGAGCATGTATTTCTTACATCTTTACCAACACTTAGTATCATTATCTTCCCCAATTTTATAAGCTAACAATGGTGTTCTATTATGTAATATGTTTTCTGTTCATTATTCTCGGTTATGATAAGGGGTGGGGAAAATTTTCAGTTATTTGGTAATTTCAGCAGTTTCCTATACTTCTTTCCTGGCCTTGCACTTTTCTTTTTCTTGTCCTAACTCTGTCCCCATTCACACATATTCTGGTATGCTGCTTTATGTACAATGAATCCAGGGGTTCTGGGACTGGCCTTAAAGGTAGATGGCTGTGTGATATAAGACCTTGATTTAAAAAAATTTCATACCATTTCTGAAGTTTGGTAACTTATTAAAATTTGAAATACATTTAGTCTTTGTCCCATTAAGAGAATGTGACACACGGAGAAGGTAATGAAAGAACTGTACAAAGATGTAAGTATAAAACTGCATTCAGTGCCTCCCTGGTGGCAAAGTGATTAGGTGCTGCGCTGTGGTGCTGTTGTTCGACTCCCGGCAGGGGAGATTCCCAAACGGGCGCTGCAGACCTCTCCTGCCTCGCCCACTGCTCCCCTCAGCAGTGTGTTTCAGTCAATCTGACTGTTCTGTCCCACTGCTCCCCTCAGCAGTGTGTTTCAGTCAATCTGACTGTTCTGTCCCACTCTGTTTCTGGTGAACCCTCTAGCCACTCCATGCCTCTGGTCTGTACCCCAGCTTATATGCATAAATAAATAAAATCTTTTTTAAAAAAAAACTATGCATTCAGCACTCTGAATAGTGTTATTTTAGTAAATAGATGCTACAGCTCTTCTGCAATGTATTTAGAAATGTGTTTAAAATTACATGTAATAATGATGTTTATAAAAAAGTAAAAATAATAAAATAAAACTGCATTCAGGATTGCTTGTAAAAGCAGAATGTTAGGAGAAAAACTTATTTTATATCAATAGGAAACTAGTTAAATAGAACATATCACTCAAATGATAGTCTTTTTCTTTTTAACTTTTATTTAAATTTTGTTGTTAGCAGATTTCTTTAAAGCATTTAACAATATATTGACATGGAAAGATGCCCTAGGAGGCTTTTAAGTATGTTTCCAAATGGGATATTTATTCACTAAGCAAACATTTATTGAGCCACTACTATGTAGTAGGCACTCTTCAGGGCACAGGTGAGAAAATTAAAATTAATTCTAATAGCATATATACCATCATCTCACTCATATCAAACTTTGAACGTGTGTATATGTGTGTTTACATCTGTGGAAGGAAGAGGTCTAAAAGGAAGTTTGCTATAAAGCTAATCATCACTCTGGGTGATAAGATCTAAACCTTCACTTTTTATACATACTTTTCTAAAGTGTTTGAACTTCTAATATTAAGCCTATAAAAGATTTTATAATCAGAAGAAACAGCAATATTATACCCACTTGTGGGGGAAATTTCTAACCATCACCCTCATTCACAGTTATTGTCTTTGAAAAATGCTAAATCTATAAGAACAACAACTAAGCTATTTATCATCGGTCATTAATGCACCCTTATTAATTCCTTTATTATCTCTTTGAGGGGTTGTTAGCTAAAGGAAGATATTCCTAAGGGCTAAAGCAAGGTGCTTGAAGTTCAGATGATCACCGAAATGGAACTATTCGCCATATAGTTTTCTGAGGGGAAGTTGAAAAAAGCAACTGCATCTAAGTGTGAGGAAAGGGAAAATCCCACATAATACCAAACAGATTTCAGACTTCCCACCCTTCTTGGCACCAAAGCCTCACCTTCATAGCATTCTAGAGAAGCTGTACCCTGTAGCCTTCCATGAGCCTTCTGGCATCCAGAAAGATCACAAAGAGGAGGAAGACTCTCATCTGTATAAATAATTGTTCTCCTTACCTCCTCCCTAAAAATATACTCATTAGACTCTTGGCAACCCCAAGAGAGTGGGAGCCATCCCCTTGCTAATTCTCATTAGCGTGTCTTCATTACAGCCCCTTTACTGTATTGATCAAATTTTCTCCAGGAACATTCCCCAACTCACCAACAAGTTGCTGTATTGAAGAAGAGCATCTTGGGAGTTCCCATCCTGCATGCTGGTCCCAGAGCTACCACAAGGTAAGGTATTCCTAATTAAGGCTGTACGCCCATCCCCTTTACCAGAGTCCATCACAAGTGCTGTTGCCTTTAATTAACAGGCATTTACTTAAAAGTACAACATAGTGATTAAAGGTTTAGTTTACCGTCCAAAGGTACTGACAGATATGTATGTAATAAATGTGAATACCAACCAGGAGGAATTAAATGATTTCATAAACTACAAGCAAAGAGCTAAGGGATTAAAAGGAAAAGTACCATTCAGTCTGATTGGAAGAGTATGGCCAACTCCACAGGGAACGTGACATAGGAGATAACACTTGAAGGAGAGTTGATTGCAGCAGGCTGAGAAAACAACATAAGCCAAGGGCATGAAGGCAGGGAAATAAGTGAAGTATGGTGTGAGCAACTAACTGTGACTAAAGGAAAAGGCACTGTAGCCCTGGCCCACAGCACTCACTAGATGTGAAATTCTTGGAGAAATGTAATGAGATAAGATATCAGAAAAAAGTGGCAGGTGTTGGAATGTGAGGGCCCTTGAATGCTGGGTTAGAGGTTTTAGACTTAACTATTTAGAAATTATCATGGAAAAGAAGGGACAGAATCTAGCTTCTTAAGAAGAATTTCAGTGTTTATATGGAGAGTGTAATAAAGCAATGAAACTGGTACAGAAAAGATCAATTAAGAAGCTACTAGGTGAGAGACAACAAAGGCCTGGACTAAGCTAGTGACTATGAAGATGAAGAAGAGGGATACAGATATGGGGGGTCCTCAGTACATAGACAATGTTCAGAGGTATAGGAATGGATGTTTAGCCTAAGACAAAATATAGACTGAAAAAGAGAATCAATACTGAACTCTTTTCTTACTTAAAGTTTCTGTTTCTACCTTCTGTTCTTTAATTTTATTTCTGAGCTCATTAACTTGTTTTATTTTCCTGAATTTTGTTGTATCTTTTATTAGGTTTTCTGTGTTTTCTTGTATTACTTTGATTTGCCTTTCTCAATTTCTTTTCTATCTCTGCGAGTGTCTTTATTACAGAAGTTCTGAACTCCATTTGATAGGGAGATGTAGTCACCCATCTTTGTGTGTTTGCATTCTGGAGAGATGTTCTCACCTTGAGATATCATACTCTTGGGGGCTCAGTTCCATGTGTTGTTTGGGATTTGGGATTATTTTTTTTTTTTGGTTGTTGGGTTTTTTTGTGCATTTTGTTACTTGAAATCTACCTATTCATCATTCTTTAATACCTTTAGCAATAATTTAGGGGGTTAAAGCTATTTTTTTTCCCCACAGGTGGTGCTGTGGTTTGTTTGTTTGTTTGTTTTGGCATTTGCTGGCTTCTGTATGTACTCAGATCTGTTTTGTAGTTCTGAGTCAGCATGGGAGAGGAGATTGCAGGGATCCAGATGTCAGGGTGGATGAATTGGGATAGGATTTATTTATGATTTTGGCACCCTCCCTTCTGGGGTTTGAGATGAGAAACTTAGCTGTTCCTGTCAGTGCACCTCACAAGATGCACAAATTCCAGGTGGCGGGAAGGGGGAATGCAGATCAGAATCTCTGCTCTGCTACTAACTTTACCAGGGACCCAACCTCTGTGGTGCCCCCTATCTCTTCCACAAAGTGGTCTCCTCTTTCAAGGGAGTGTTCCTCCACACAACCACAATTACTCTCTTCCCCAGGACCCATGCCTGCACTAACAACCCTGGCACTGGTGTCCCCTACTCCAGTCCACAATCTCCAGGTTCTTCTTTCTAACCATGTCCTGTTTGCTACGCCATGAATCTCCTCAGTGTCAACCCTGTTGAAATCTACACTGGTCCCTACTGTCCAAGGGATAATCAATCCCACTCTTGTAAACAGCACTCTCTCTCCAAACAGTGTCACTGTGACTTACTACTCCAAGAATTTCAGCCAGTGGGGACCAGGCCCTGGGGACCAAAGAGCCTCTTGTGGCTTTAGGCACATCACGCTCCTGCTCATCTTTCTGCCTCACACTGGATTTGTCTCCCAAATAGAGGGGGCTTTGGGGGGGCCTCCCTGGTGGTGCAGCGATTGAGTGCTGCGCTGTGGAGCTGTCAGCAGCGCACAATACGAGTTTGACACCCAGCCCGGGAGAATCCTACATGGTGCGGCAGACCTCTCCTGCCTCGCCCGCTGCTCCCCTCAGCAGTGTATTTCTGATCTGCCTGTTCTGCTCCCCACTCTGTCTCTGGTGAACCCTCTCGCCGCCCCACACCTCTGGCCTGTACCCCAGCTTGTATGCATAAATAAATCTTAAAAAAAATAAGTTTGCTTGGAGAACTGTAAATATTGACCTAGAATGAAGAGGATGCTGGGCAGTATCACATGCATGGGCAGACACATACAAGTGCACACACACACACACGCCCACACACACACACACACACACGCACACACACACACACAAAGTGTTGAACAAGCCCTATTGTAAGCCCCAACTGTTTACAGAATTTTCTTAAGGGCAAAATTTAGTGCTTCCCCTCTACTTGCAAAAGTTGTCATGTGATCATTTTTTCTTACAATCTACATCTACTCATAAGAAGCATGTTATTTTTCATTGATGTCTCTTACCTAAATTATATTTATTAAAGTAAGTGAGACTGCAATCTGAGGCTGAGGAGTCTACTTAATTATATTATTTTAGTGTATTGAGTTATCCTGAATGAACAACTCTGTGATAATTAGAAACTCTGCCAATGTTTGGGTTTTATCAATCAACTCTGAGGGTGGTCTTCAAGTTTGCTGAGAAATGAGGCAGATTTTTTAAATGTTACATTCTTGCTGTTAAATGGTTTAGCATACTTTTCCATTGGCTTTACTGAAATGTCACATATAGTTATAGTAGGACAGGACCTGTGTGCACATCTACATCCATTTGTAAGAGACTCCAGAGAACTAGAACTCTACTACATGCTCTGTACATGCACATGAACTCTGGCCCTGCTGACCACACTAACTGGCCTTTTCACTCATCTTTTATACTTTGAGCATTATCCCTCTCTGGACTTGATTTTCCAGTATTTAACTGTTCCGGGAAGCCCCAGTGTTCAGACTTGAGAGCATGATTTGAGTATCTGACTCTCGGGCTACCTCATGGATGATAAAGGCAAGAAGAAACCAAGTGGGCAGAGATCCAGACCCCAAACAATATTTAAACAGAGCAGTTCAGCATCTATCTGTTTTATATATTGGGCTTCCATGAAAGATTCCATTTGAAAAAAAATTGTTCCAGTGCTAAAAATAGTTGGAAAGCTACTGACTTGCATGCTGGCCAAATGCCCCTACAAGCACTAATATGTCTTTGAGGAAAGAGTCATAAATTGAGACGAGCTCATTTTTCCTTGGGAAATTGGTACTCTGCTGGGAATAAACAATACTGAAAACCCCAAGAAGTATCAAACAATCATCTTTTGCTGAGATGTGGTTGAGTTTTGCCTCCCAGTTTGAGCATGAGGTGAAAATCTTCTATCATTAACTTCCTTCCTGTGGGTGATATTCAACTTAAAATTTGAAACAAGCCAGGAAAGGAGGTATGGGTGGAGGGGCCTCATAGGTTTCAGGTAGAACTCTTCAAGGAAATTAAATGGTGACGAGCATCACCCTCACCTGAAATTTCCAGAGCAATTAAGAAATGTTCCCACATTTAGCTAGCCTATGATTTTTAAGGAAAATTTACGTGTTATTTTACAAGCGAGAGACTACATTTTAAGTGCCATCTGCTGGTGTTACATTAGCTCTGTAAGCCAAATGCCAACTACCTATCTTACTTGCAAGCTGGACATCTTCAGGCACTAATTAGTCAATGTGATTTGCCTGTTTCATTCACATGATGACTTTGAATGATTCCTTTGTAAAGAAGAGAGATGTCATCAAAGGATGCTTCCAGAGGACCCGAGAACTATGGACTTTCCCCAAAAGATTGGCAGAGAAGACGATCACCTGTTTAGTAGAATTTGAAGAGTCCTGGAAAGCTATTCCTTGTTACCATTTTACCCACTACACGTGAACACTAGTATCATCACAGCTGTATTATTTTAGATCTTAAGGTCTTTTTGGTCTTTTAAAGCCCCACCTGAGAAGGCAATCCCTCTAGAAACAGATACCTCATAAACTGTTAGCAGCTAAGACTTCATGAAGAATTCATTGGATATTCACTGGTAATCACCTTCAAGAGGGCCATGAATAAGTTTTGCTCTGGGCCATGCCTACCAATTGTCCTGATGTAATTATTTAATAGCACCCTCCTTACTCCCAAGTGTGTCCCAGTTTGAGAAATAAATGATATGGTCATTGTAGCCATAGCATTTGTTATTTCATTATGTGTTTGGTTTTACCAAGTCCAGAAACCTCAAGCTATGGGTTCCTTCTAGGCATTATCTTATAACTGAGAAAGTTCCCACTCATGAATAATGCTGCCTGTGTATGGCTTCATGAGCGAACTTTTAGGCAGACAGAAATTGATTTGTGTGACAGAACACAAATAACACTTGTGATAGAAAACATTTGTTAAACTGAAAAGCTTAATTACTAGTTAATCACTCATTACTAACAGTTTCATAAGTTTAAAGGCATCAGTGAAGAGTGAGGTTAAAAAAAACCTACCAGTTTCAATTTGATTAGATCTCAACACCTATAACATGTACTGCATTTATTTGTCTACAAATAACTATCTGCTAGATTTTGGTCCCTCTTTAGCAGTTTGGACCTTTCAAGGTAAAAGATACAAGGGAACACTTTAAAATATCACTTAATAGGATATAATCCCATCTGTTTATATTGTCTTTTACTTCCTTTGCTTTGAGGGATGTGTCTTTCAAGATTTTGCTGAGATGTATGTCATGTAGAGTTTTGCCTATATTTTCTTCTATACATTTTATGGTTTCTGGTCTTACATCCAGGTCTTTTATCCATTTTGAGTTGACTTTTGTGCAGGGTGTGAGGTAGTAGTCTAGC
>PVIJ01009795.1:0-64549 GCA_004024925.1 Scalopus aquaticus
AGAGAGAGAGAGAGAGAGAGAGAGAGAGAGAGAGAGAGAGAGAGAGAGAGAGAGAGAGAGAGAGCGAGCGCAACCTAGGAAATCGGACAGGGCAGGAAGGGTGCAAGGCCTCATAAGCATGTGTCCATAAGGCTGCTCTTAGGATACAGGATACGTGCAGGGTAAATGAGAGTTATCGGGTTTTTCTGCCCTCCCCTGCAGGCCTACACGCATGCCTGATGGCGGGCACCTGGAGTAGGGTGTGGGCCTGCATGAGTGGGTAAAACTGAGCCAGAGACTGGGCTCTGAAGCAGAGAAGCAGCAGCAGCAAGCAGCAGAAAGCAGATCATGGAGCAGAGGACCATTTGGGGTGCAGCAGAGACCACGAGACGCTGCCAGAGAGCCCGAGAGAGTGAAGATTTGCTGGGGGCTGGGAGGCCTGCCAACTTCCCGGCCCCCCGGCCCCATTGCCTGCCCTGTACCTGATTCCCTCCCTACAAGAGACCATTAAAGGTATAAAAGTCACCGAGAGCTCCAGAACTCCTTTCCTTTAGACTCGTCTGTGCAGCTCTATAGAGAACCTGTGCTTTCTGATGCTTTCCTTGCTGTTACAATATGGAAGATAGTATGATATAGCATCTAAAACAAGGGAGTGATGGGGAGTGATTACATAAAAATATTTGAAATTTATAAAACTTATTAAAGAAAAGCTTTGGTTATGAAGAAATAGACATCCACATATAACCTATGTGTTGAACATTCCCAGCAAGGAATAAGTACCAAGTGGCGTTCTTCTAGGCACAAGAAGTCACAATAGCCAAATGAGGTTCGAATTATAAACCCACCCATGTCCAGAAGACCCAACTGGCTTTCCAATAGTCTACTGATAACACTGGTCAACAAATTTTTTTTTTTTTTTAAAGATCTACCCATTTATACACACAGCTGGGGCACAGGCCAGAGGTGTGGAGCGGCGCGAGGTCTCACCAGAGACAGAGCGGGGAGCAGAACAGGCAGATCAGAAATACACTGCTGAGGGGAGCAGCGGGCAAGGCAGGAGAGGTCTACTGCACCACGTGGGACTCTCCCTGGCCGGGCGTCGAACTCACATCACCACTGCTGACAGCTCCACAGCGCAGCGCCCAACCGCTGTGCCTCCAGGGAGGCCCCTGGTCAACGAATTTTTATGAAAGTCATGTTACTGAAATAAAATCAGTCATTTCCTATCAATTTGTATGTGCTCAACACAAATGTGACAGTCAAATTCTAATTTTGGCTCTAGATTTTTTTTGTAATCTGCAATAAATGGATGTTTACATCTCAAAATGCGTGCCAATTGTAATAGGCCTATGGTTAGTACCGGTAAAAAATCAAGTCACAGACTACTTCTTAGATTTCTTTGCTTGTCTCTTGTACAGCTGCTCAGGAGCATCTCTGGGGAGTGTCCAGCAGTAGTCAGCCAGCATTGTAGTGGACCATTTTCCCTGGTATCTTTGTTCCATTGATGCAATATCTTGATGAAAACGTTCGCCATGTTTATCAATAACCAACCACAGTTTTCAGGGAAGAAATCCAGATAGGAATGAAGGAAGTGGATCTTTAGAAAGATATTGCAGCCAAGTTTCTGATACTGCATCAGCATGTCTTTTACTAGTTCCTTGTAGTTTTCTGCCCTAACATTCCCAAGAAAGTTTGTTGACACTAGGCGAAAAGCATTCCATGTTTGTTTCGAATCACCCTGAAGCAAGTTGTTGAACCGGTCATCTTTGAAGAGCTCTCGAATCTGAGAACCCACAAAAACTCCCTCTTTAATCTTTGCTTCGCTGAGTTGAGGAAATTTTTCATGCGGGTATTGGACAGCTGGCGAGGTCCAGTCCATGGTTTTCACGAAATTCTTCATCAAACCTAGTTTGATGTGAAGGGGTGGTAGCAGGATTTTGTGAGCCTCAACCAGAGCTGGGTGTTGTATATTCTTCTCTCCAACTGCTACATTTTGTCTGAGAGTCCATTCCTTCCACAAGTAGTGCAATTCACTTGCTCGGCTATTCTACTCACATAAGAAACACATGGATTTTGTATATCCCTGCCGCAGTGCCATTAAAAGGGCAACTAGCTTCAAATCACCACAGACATGCCAGCTGTACTTGTTATACTCAATAGAATTCAGTAGCTGCTTTAAGTTATCCTATGTCTCTTTCATGTGGACAGCATGCTCTACTGGAATAGATGGAAGACGGTTTCTATTGTGCAAAAGCACAGACTTAAGACTCAGTTTTGAAGAGTCTAGAAAGAGTCTAGAAAGGTCATGAGTGATTTCTAAAACATTCATGAGGCCCTCAATATTGGAACAGAATACCAGAGTACTTTCCTTTCTGAAGAAAGGCTCCAGCTGCTGGTGGCGCTTTCGATATAAAGTAATTGTGACATCTTCTTCTAGAAGATTCTATTGTTGGAGTCTTGATCCGAGCAATTCTGCCTTGTTCTTGGATAAGTCCAAATTATGAACCAGGTCATTTAGTTCTTCCTGTGTTAGTCTGTGTGGGGTTGATGATGCTTCACAGTGAAAATCGGGATTACTGCATGCTAATGGAACAGGAGAAGAGCAGGTTGGCTTACCCTTGTCCTCACTGGATCAATCAAGAGAATATTCTGCTGGAGGTTCTGGAATAGGAAGTCCCTCACCATGTGGAACTGGTCTCAGTGCGGAAGGAATGTTTGGGTAGACTATTCTCAACTTCTTTTGCTTCATCATTCCGCTGGAAAAAGGAGGAACCAAGAAAAGCAACAGTCTTTTATGTGGTTGCTTGGCTCTCTCCACACCATGGGGACTGCAAATGCCCATCATGGGGGCATTGATAGTCTTTTGCTACTTAACCACTGCAAAAACTGTGTTGTCCATGTAGCACAGCTATATGTGGGTCCCAAGGCTTGTCTTGGTCACCAACCTTGCATCCGAAGTAAAGATGAGAAGCCTTCTTCACTTGAGAAGTGATACTTTTCTTCTGGTTGGCAAAGGTCACTTCCCCACAAATAGACCAGAAATTGTCCATGCTATTAATGCGCTTTCGAGGCATGACTGTTGTGTATTGTGCCTAAATGGATAAAATAATAACAGTTCTACAGAACAGTAGCTTAAATAGTCTCTCGCACAAAGTCTGAAATATTTTCAGTGCTCAACCTTTGCGACAGGGCTTTATATAGTAGAGTGCTGACGTCAGCTTACTTCAGCAGCCGCCTGGCAGTGGTATTGCATTGCATCAGAAAATGATGCAGTCAACTCTGGATGATGTGTGCATGATGGTATTATGCAGTGTGATGCTATGTTACATCATTCTATGCTGATTTAAGATGTTGTTGCAGTCCTACTGGATAAATTTACATGGTGAAAGATATAAAATGAATTATATGAAATATCTTCAAAACTAGAGCTAATAAATAATTTTCAGGGTTATATTCATATTCAGCACACCAAGATACTACAGATTAGGGTCTTTTTAAGTCAGCAACAATCTCAGTGTTGACCAGTGTAAGCAGCATGAACACATGTGGCCAAATCTAGCAGGCTAGTAGCTAGCAGAATGAATAAACCTGGATAACTGGCATAAAATAGGCTAGTAGGGAACACCTGGTGGAAACCATGACCTCGAGTGGAGGCCTCCGTGGGCAGGGCAGGAGGCCCCACTTTGGCCAGTGTGGGGTTCACCATGTAGAGGTTCCCTTAGGCAGGGCGGGTCCATCATGTGGGGGTCCCCTGGGAAAGGTGGGGCCCCCCCTTCGGCCTGTGTGGAATTTGCTCTGTGGGGATGCCCCTGGGTAATGCGGGAGTCCCTCCTTTGGATAGTGGGAATTTCACTCACTGGGTCTCCTTTGGGTATAATGGGAGGCCCTATTTTGGTTTGGGGTTCTCAGAGTTGGCTTTCCCCTTGCCAAGGCAAGTTCAGAACTGAGCTCAACTGCTCTCAATGGAATGCCATAATAGCTGCTGATTTAAGTGGTGCTTTAGAAAAGCACTTTCTTTTAACCCTAGATACATTATTGACAAGAAAGCAGCAAAATCAGCAAACATTTTGAGGGTAGGTGTTCATGTGAACCAAATTGAGCATTATGACCAAAGGAAGGAGGAAGATGAATTACTGACAGATAGCCCATCTGAGGTTGTGATGGTTAGTTTTGTGTCCCACTGACTAAGTCACCAGAATGTTGGTCAAACATTATTCTGGGTGTTTGGGGATAAGATTAGCATTTAAATTGGTAGGCTGCATAAAGCATTTTCCTCCCTAGTTTTATTGTGCCTCAGCCAATCAGCTGAAGGTCTTAATAGAACATAAAGGTTGACCCTCCTTCAAAAAGAATTTCCCCTGTCTGATTGCTTACAAACTGGCATATTAGCTTTTTCCTGCCTTTGAACTTGAAATGTTTCTAAGAACCTTTATTTCTTCGTGGTCTTGAGCCTGCTTGTCTTCACAATGGAACCACACCATTCCTCTCCTGGGATCTCCAGGTTGCTGCCTCACTATGCAGAACATTGGAGCCAATTCCTTAGAACATAATACTCTAGGGGCCTCCCTGGTGGCACAAGGGGTTGAGTCTCAGCACTATGAAGCTCTTGGCAGCCACTGCAGCACAAGTTCGATCCCTGGCCAGGGAGCTTCCCACATGGTGTGGCAGACCTCTACCATATCGCCCACTGCTACCCTCTGCAGTGTATTTCAGTAGATCTGCCTGTTCTGCTCCCCACTCTGTCACTGGTGAATCCTCTCACCCCCCTATACCTCTGGCCTACACCCCAGCTCTTGTATGTATAAATAAATAAATAAATATTTAAAAAAGAATACACTGTGCTATATTCTATAATATATTCTGCAATGTGATACCATGTAGTCATAATATGTAAGGAATTATATTCTAAGGAGTTGGCTCCTACAATACATGTGGGTAAATACGTGTCTGTATATACACATGTATGTATGTATATCTATTTATATATTACATATATAATATCCCACTAGTTCTTCTCTCAAGAACCCTGATGAATACAATACTATTATCACAATTTTATAAGTAAATAAACTGAGCTCGAAAGTGCTTTAATGACAGCCATAAGGTCAAGTGAGAGCTAATGGCACAGCAGAGGTTAAGCTCAGTCTTCTAACTTGAAGCTGTGTTGGCTTATTTTTCCCCACATGTAGGATAAGACCATGGATAGATGTAGAATCCAGATTTTGTTTTCTATCAGTGGACTTTACTTTTTAGGACAGCGCTAGATTTACAGATAAATAGTATATAGTACAGAATAAATAGTACAGAGTTCCCATATATGTCTATATCCAGTTTCTCTTATTATTAACATCTTATATTACTTGCTATAGCTAATAAATTAATACTTTCCTGCATCACTTAACAATGGGAATAGTTCTAAGAAATGCATCATTAGATGGTTTATCTTTGTGCAAATATCATAGCATGTAATTACATAAACAAATGGTATAGCCTACTGCACATGTAAAACATCGGATATAACCTGTTTGGGGCCATTGTCATATATACAGTTCATCATTGACCAAAATGTTAATTCATGCTTGACTGTAATTGTATATTACTATTGACTGAAGTCCATACATTCTTCATACTTCCTTAGTTTTACTTAATGTTGTTTTTCCATTCCCAGATCACATTCAGGACTGCATGTTGAAACTAGTAGTCATCTGTTTAGCCTCCTCTTAGCTGTAACAGTTCCCCAAACTGTGGTTGTTTTAGATAACTGATCACTTTAGAAATACTGATCAGGAATTTTGTGGAATGCCCTTCTGTTGGGATCTGTGTGATATTTCCTTATGATTAGATAAGTTTGTGGGTGATTGTAGAGGAAAAGTGGCATTTTCAGCACATCTTATCAAGGGTATATACTATCGACATATTTTATCACTTTGATGTTGATCTTGATCACCTGACTAAGGTAGTGTTTGTTAGTTTTCCACACTATGAAGTTATTTCTTTTTGTTTTATTATTCCATACTGTGGAAGAAGTCATTATATGCAGTCTCTACTTATGGAGTGGGAAGTTTTACTCCTGTAGGATGGAATTGCTATATAATTTATTTGGAATTCTACTGCACAGGATAATGGTCTTTTCTCCCTATTTTAATGCATTCAATGAGATTTTTGCTCATAGGGAAGACCTTGGGTCTCCTCATTTCAGTTTGTAATTTGACTGCTAACACTGTCTCCCTAGTGAGTTGAGAATATATATTCATAACTAGAACTAGAAGACATGCATGTTTCAAGGGTCATTGTTCACAAAGGTGCTAGTGCTTTTCCTGGTATTTTCACAAACAACCAAGGAATGAATTCAGGTTTTGTTCTTTTTCTTAGCATCTGTGGGAGGTGCTGATAATAAATCTGATTCCCCATAAAAACAGCAGCAGAGAAGAGGAAGAGGAGAAAGGAACAGATATTAGATGACTCATTTCTGGTTCCTTTGAAATACTGACAAAATGTTTATCTATGTCCTTTTGTGAGAGAGAAACAATCCTGACTTCATGTAGGCAAGCCTCAATAAACTTTGTTTAATCTCAGGCAGCCATCCTTAAATAGTTGTGTTCTACTGTGGTGCTGTCTTTAATTCAAACAGGAGTCTTTGAAGACGCACTGCAGCCAGGGGAGGGGAGACACCAGTTTCTTCTACTTTTAAAATCCATCAATCCCTAGATCTTATTTGTTCCTGTATTTTCCAAGCTCATATCTTGTTAGGGAACCTGCTATTCAGCTCTCTTGCATGACTATTCTTGGTGTTGCTTATTCTGCTATCAGGAATGATGGAATTCAGGTTTTGTCCCCTCAGCTGTGTGTGTTCACAAACACACACTGGTTGAGATTGGCACCTCTAGGAATCAGGCCTGGACTGGTTCTCATATCAGGGTTACTCGGTCCTTTTCATCAAGTCCATTTTCTATTATCCTGCTCCCAGAGATTGGCATGAAAACATGGTAGATTTGGAAGATATGGTTGTTGAGAACTTCAAGTTTCTATTTTTTAATAATGAAATTGCACAGCTAGTGGGTTAGGTTAGCTGTTGGATTTTTATGGAATGTGAGTTTTGAGAAGTCTTAAGGAGTAGGAAGCAAAAAATAATTGGCTGCATATTTATTCTCTTAACTTTGTCTTCAGTAAGTGTATCAAGTAAAATTGGCAATTACATTCAGTGTGTGGGAACTAGGTCCCAGTCCACTTGCTGCCCTATCTGGGCCTGTGCTTCTAGAAGGTCATTCACTTTTCCTGGTCAATGGTTTCATTTTTCACCAATGGGGACTTCGAACTGAACCTTTGGATTTTCACTAAAGGAAATGTTTTATTGGAGTTCAACAAACCCTCTTAAATTGGATACATAACTATAACTGTATTTATTCTGGGGGTGGGGTAGGGAAGTTTCCAAAAGTTTCATCAAATTCTGAAGGGTCAATTACCAGAAAAATAATTCAAACTATTGTATTGGATAAATGACATGGTCTATTCTAACCTGGATGTTTCAGGGTTCTAGAACACTTTATAAAATAGAAAAGTGGATGTCAGAACCAGTTCATGCCCACTGCTTGCTATGGAAATTCATTTAATTATTCCCATCCACACTGACCTCTGTCTCCAGTAATATTCTATTTGCTTTATATAAACCATTCAACTATTCACCCACTTACTCATTAATCAGATATTTACTGGAGTTAACAAATATTGAGTACCTACTATGGGCCAGACATTGTCAAAATAGAACCAAATGCTCAAATAACAATTTAGCCACTCTCGGTGACCTAAGCAGCATTTTTTTTGAATCCCTAGTCTATTACTACAGGAACCAGAGAGTTTTAATTTTGGCTGAATATTGAAACAATTGGGTATCATTAGAACTCTCATATCCAGACCCTAGCCTAGACCTGGTTAATCAGAATTTGGGGGGTTGGGACTTAGCGATCAGGATTTTATCAAAGTTTCTTACCTACCTCCAGTTGATGTCATAATGTAACCAAAATCAAGAACTGTTGATTGGAATGCTGCTCCATAAATGACATAGCTGGGTTAAGGAAGCATAAGGGATTATTAGTAAACCCATATATGTTTGTTTATCATTGGAAAATAGTGCAGGTGTTTCCCAGCACACTTGGGATAAAATTCAAACCATGGCTACAAGTCCTTAGGTAATCTGGCCGTGATACACATTTACTCATCTGTTAAACAGTATTTTTTGCACACCCAATATATGTCAATGAGTTAGGCAATGAGGATAGAAAAATGTCAAGTCAGGCAAGTTCTTTACTCTTTGGGGCTTACATTCTGATGATAAAGACAAACTGTTAACATATAAACACATATATTGATGAGAGTTGCAAGTTGTGATACGATTTGTATAGAAAACACACCTGAATAATGATGCTGTGTGTGACAGAGTATGGAGAGATGACTTGGGTTCACTAGTCCTGGAAGATCTTTTTGAAGAGGTCAACTTGCAGATGATACTTCAGTATTTAGCAAGAGCCAGTCTTGTGAATATCTGAAAGGGCAGTGGTGGTGGCGGGGTTGGGGTGGGGTGGGTAGGTGGGGCTCAATGCAGAGAGAATAGCAAGTATAAAGATCCTAGGTTAGAATGAACTTGGCACAAAGTCTGTATCGGTTCGAGTGTGGTAGAAAAGCAGAGAGATAGAGATGAGACAAAACCCAGATGATCTTGGGCTTGGTAGGCGTGGTTTTGTTTTATTTTAAATGCCTAGAGGAGAACTCATACTAAAGTCTCATTTCACAATTGAACATTTGTTACCACAGAATCTTGAAAAACAAGGACTTGGTTTCTAGGTATACGAGTTTGACTTAACATGGTATCATGCAAAGTGAGGAGGGCTTGTATCTTGTATGGCTCTATATTTATCCAAGACATTTTCTTAATTTAATTGTTAGATGTCTTGTGCAAGGTAAAGAGACCTTGAATCATTGGATTATTGTTTCCACCCATTCTTACATTCTAGGTGAGTCACCTATGTGATCCCTCCTAATTGACCTTGGGCTTTGGCCAGTAGTGTGTGAGCAGACTGGACATTTGTTATGCTCAAGTAGTAAATGTGAATGTAGAGGCAGTAAGCAAATACTCTGCTTGACTTCTCTCTCCTGCTCTTAAATTCCTGCTCACTTGCATGTCTCTGGGAAGAGCGCCTCCTGGTCCTAAGTGGGAAGATGCATGCAGCTGAGTTGAGTGGAGCCACATCATGCCCAGCAGAGATGGTCAGAGTCATATGACCATAAACTGAAGAATCAATCCTCAGTCTTTATGTCATGTGAATAATAATTTCTTTTTGTAGTAAATCACTAGGAATTGGGAACCTCATATTGTAGCAAAATGGATTAATGCAAACTAGGTGGTACTTAAAACATGAAATACTTATTGCCCGAATAAATATGATCAAGAGCATGAACACTGGAGTCAGAATGCCCGAGTTTAAATCCCAGTTCTGACACTCTGAGACACAGTGTAGGGTAAAAGGAAGTTATCAGTTTTTTTCCCCGCCCTCCCGCCTTTAGCATCAATGATCGACACCTGTGGTCTTACGCGCGAGCCTGATGGCGGCACCTGGCGTGTGGTGTGGGCGTGAGCGTGCGTGCGTGAGTGGGCACGCCTGGGCCGAGAGGCGGTGCATATAAGGGCGGGGGCAGAGGTCTGTGAGGCAGAGTGCAGTAGAGAGCAGCGAAGAGACCCCAAGAGAACGCCAGAGAGCTCACGAAGAGTGAAGATTCGCGGGAGGCTGGGGGCCTGCCAGCCTCCTGGCCCCCAGACCCCCCTGCCTGCGCTGCACCTGGTTGCCTCTCTACAAATGTCCTAGAAAGGTCCTCTTGCCCGAAAAAGCCACCGAGGGCCCCAGGACTCTTCCTCTGCCCGTCTGCCCGAATCATAGAAAACCTGCTCTGTGCCTTGCCCGTGCCACACAGGGGTAAGTTACTCAAACTCTCTGTGCTTTAGTTTTGACATTTGTAAAAGGTGAGTCTAATAGTACCTGTCTTAAAGGATTTTGTGGGGATTAAATTTATGTGTTATTTAGGCTATATATGGTTTTGGATATCTTGAGTTCTTAGAATTGGACCTTGGCATATGGCGTTTGCAAAAATTACTATTCAGTATTTATCTGTTTTCATTTTAACAATATAGTGATTTTTTATACATTTTAAAGTTTTTCTTCATTTCATGTGTGATTTAAAGAGACTTTTTTTTTTTCACCAACTGTACATCACTTTGTCAAATCAGCATTGTGTTGTGTGCTTAGGAGCTTCCTGCTGCGTGTAGTAGTCCCCTGCATTGGGTGCACCTGTTTTTGTTTTTGTTTTTTTTTTCTGTTCTCATCTTCCAGGAAAAAGATGAAATGTTCCACAGAACCATGTTTTTGCTACAGATATCTGTTACTTTATCAATGACAAAGTACTTCTATTAGGTGGAATTTTATTTTTTTTTTAAAGAAAACAGAGGGAAATGAAATGTCAAGCTATTGAGGACATTCCATTACCAGAGATTGGGAACATATGGCAAGGAAGAGATGCTCCAATTTAATGAATGTTAAGGATGCCTGCACAACACCCAGGAGAAAATCTAATGATCAGGCATGCATTCTCACCTTAGAAAAGAATCAGAAACTCTGTCAGTATAAAAGTTGCTTTTCTTTCTCTCCCTTGCTCATTGGTGATGGCTATTTGTTTTAACTTCTACTATATACTATACACCTTTTTGTATGACTCACTGCATCTCAATTATGCTTTAGCAGTCCATCATAAAGCTCAATGCAAGCTAAAGGTTTTCCTTTTATTCCTTCATCTTTTTGGGCACCAAATCTAAGCCATCTATCAGCACTTTACACTCAGAGCCTGAATAGACATTTGTTACCTAGAACTTCTTTCTTGGTTTCTCAGAGTCTTCAAAACATTTACTGCTTCATGAAATACTTTTAAATCCAAAATATAGACCTTTCAGCCAGAACTGATACTCCTACAATGTGACCATTGATCGTCTGGGTTTTTATTTTTGAAATATCATCAGATGATGGATTTGAACAGAAATAAGAAATTCATCCAACTTACTAGATTCAGCTCCGTGATGTGTTGTCATTTAATAGGTATGTTTAGCAGCACAGAATGTTCCCTGGACATCAGAAGCCCTCAACTGAGAGGGAGAGTCACTGCTATAGTCGTCTTTGAGGGAGCTGAAGATAATATAGAGATAATAAAACTAGAAACAAAATTTATAGTTATGAGAAGGAATGATGGACTGGAAAGCTCATGACCTTGAAAAGCAAGTTATCTGACCCTGATCCCATTTTTTTTTTGCATAAATATTTCTTTATATGATAGAATTCTAGGCCTTATTTTCTTCATCTGCAATTCTCCCAAATGCCCTTTGACCAAACAGAAAAGTCCTTCCTTTTCTCATGCAGGATTCAATCCAGGATCACACCTTGTGTTTTGTTGCCATGGATCTTTGGTCTCATATAGCATGGAACATTTATTCCATCTTTCCTTGACTTTGATGATCTTAACAATTTGAGGAGTATAGAGAGCTTATTTAATGTTTTTCAGTTGGCTTCTAATGTTTCCTCGTGGTTAGACCCCAGTTTTCCTTTTTGGTGAGTTCTCTGACAGTGATGCTGTGGTCATTTCAGTGCATCAGGTTGGGAGGGGCCTGATGTCCATGTCCTGGCTATGAGAACATTGACTTTGATCACTTGGGTCAGGCAGGACTGCCACATTTCCCTGTTATAAAGGTATACGTGGACACTCTGTCAATACCCCATTTTTCATCATAGTTTTCCTCAATAGTTGTAACATCTGTGTACATTTTTTTAGAGATGACATTGACTCTGCTCTTTTAATTTCACATTTAACCTGACAAGGATAGTTCACATCTGTACCACCTTTGCACCATACCATTTTTTTTAAAGATTTATTTATTTATGCATACAAGCTGGGGTACAGGCCAGAGGCATGGGGCGGTGAGAGGGTTCACCAAAGACAGAGTGGGGAGCAGAACAGGCAGATCGAAGGAAATACACTACTGAGGGGAGCAGCGGGCGAGGCAAAAGCGGTCTGCCATTCCATGTGGGAATCTCCCCAGCTGGGCATAGAACTTGCGTCCCCGCTGCTGACAGCTCCACAGTGCAGCACTTAATCCACTGCGCCACCAGGGAGGCCCTGCACCATACCATTTTTGTCCCCAGCAACTCTCAGTCTCCTGAGGGTAAGAACCATGTCTGTCTTGTTCACTGTTATTTTCAGTGGCTAGTAAATTACCTGACACACAGCAGGCATTTTGGTTCTTTCATGTAAAGGGATGACTTTGTGCCAAGCAGTGATCTCATGGGAGTTCAAGTTCAGGAACAACTTCTAATTAGGCTACATGGAGGCCAAACTCTACAAGAGCTGAGGTAGTGAGGCAGCATTATTGGTGGGCAGTCCCTTTCTCTCAGTTTGTCTATGCCTTTCTATGCCCTCATAATTTTCTCCTAACATTTATTTGTGCAGGATCCTGAATATTTCTCCAAGTCTGCCTCATGACTTCCAAAGGTTGGTTGTCACAACTTGCTGCTCTGCTGTGTCTGACTCTCAATTTTCACTCCCTAAGAGGAGTTTCTGATTTGCTGAGTTTAGCTGTTGGAATCAGGCTCTGTAGGTCATAGGCAACTGGCAGCCTGTGATGGGAAGTTCTGTCAGGGCACCATGCTGGGTTTGCTCAGCTGTGGCTGGGGAGTTATTAGGTAGAACAGTTTCCCTTAGAGGGATGTGAACCAATGAGCCAGCAAGTAATGACTGGCATGACAAATAATGTCAGTCAGGACCCCAACTAGGGAAAATTGCACCAATTGACAGTTTCATGAACAAACTAGTTCAAACATATAAGCAGGGTGTAGGGAAACCATGGGTGTAGTGCAGCACCTGTGTCTGAAAAACCCGAAGGAGCAAGTTAGCATGCCCTTGCCAGAACTCAGTGACCGGGATGGCTTCCAGTGAGTAGAGAGGGGTCTGCTTGATGTGATTGCTGGGGTAGAGCAAGGGAATAGTTAGATACCTTGACTTTTCTCTCCTTCCTTCCCCTGTTGTCTTGCCATTGCTCTCCTTAATCAAACTCGGCTTGGAGCCAGAGAACAAGAAACCTATTATTGGTGCATCCATGTCATCAGTCTTCGAGGGCAGGGGTAAGGGTAGAGACTGGGAGTGTGGAAGGGAAATGAGTTACCAGCACACAGGACATTGCCAGTCTAAGAGACTGTGGAAGGAGAGGATGCTGGGGAAAGGATTTCCACAAATAGATCCAGAAGGTGGGACTCACACCAGAACATCCAGTCTCTTATTATGAAGGACCTTTTTGAAAAGTGTACGAGGAGTATTTTGTTTTGAAAATAGGTTATGATCTGTAAGTATTAAAAAATTACTCTCCCTTTAATTAAAGATACAACTGGAGTGTCTCTAGATACATATAGTCAAGTGCTGAGAAGATTTTCAAAGGTTGCTATGTCTCAAATAGTGGTCTCTAAATACTTGGAGTTGCTATCATTATAGCTGCAATTTTAATTTAAGGCAAAAAGAAATCCTTAAAATTGTGTGTGTGTGTGTGTGTGTATGTGTTTGAAAGCATAAGTGTGAAAAAAAATACATGTGCGTATTTAAAGAAAGAGAAATATATGCACATTTATATGTGTGTGTGTGTGTGTGTGTGTGTATAGATAGATAGATAGATAGATAGATAGATAGATAGATAGATAGATAGATTAGCTGTAGCTACCTTAGTAATTTTACATTCCTGTGAAAAGAAAGGCCCTGAGAAGATTGAACATGTGACTGGACAAGCAGGCAGTGGTGGAGAGATGTAATGGGAGTCATCAGAGGGGCTGTGCTTGGAGAGAGCACACTGCAGAAGGAGAGGAGAGCCTGCTAAGGGTGGTTAGTGACAACATGGTGGTCCCGTTGGACTTTTGCTTAGGGCCTTCCTATAAACAGCTAGATGTGGTGGAGCTGGAGGGTACATCTTCAATCAGTTTGTCCTTCTCTCCTATACATTGTTTCATTTTCCCCTACTCGTCTGAAGCTCCTCCCACCCCAACACACACACACAGAGGGCACAGCTCAACCCCCTCTAGCAGTCTTCACCACTCCAGCTCCCCCATATTCATGTACAGTCACTCCATTTTCTACCACAGCCGCGCTTCCCTGGGCAGTTACTCTGTGCCAGGCACTGGGATAAATTCTTGAATAATTTTGGCCTTTCATCCGCACAGCCCTCCTATGAGGAAGGGATTCATAATTCTGTGTTTGTTTTCTTGTGGAGCTGCAGATAGACATAACCGATTTCAAGAGCTGTTTGGGACCTATCAAATTGAAAGTTACTGGCTACCCATTCCTGCCGCTAGATAGCGCTGTTCCCACAGTTTTAGATTCTTCAGCATTGGTTTAGAGGAGCAAATGTAATGCAAAATATACAAAGAAGTTTCTCAACAGGATTACTTGGTGTGAAAAGTTACCTCCCAGGATTAAATTAAGAGCTTTTAGAAACAGTTGGTGGATGGAACAATTAAACCATTTTTGTGTTTTCTTAATTCCCAGTAAGATGATTAGCCAGCAAGCATAAAATTGGTGAAATTCCTCTGAAAAGTGAGACTTTACATTAGTTCTCTTAATGAAGCAGCAATCATTTTCTCCACCCACCCTAACACTCCCTTTTAATCCTGAAATATAATCTTCCCACCTGGGCAAAGGGAACTTTGAATTTACTTTTTAGAATGACTATTAAGGTGATATGAACAAAATGGTGTGGATTAGAATAATACCGAAATAACTGAAATGAATTAAGCAATTAAGGATACTTTCCTCCATGATTTCACTTTTGGATATAGGAAATCTAGTCAGAAAGAGCAGCTGGAATTTGCAAAAGAGTGAAAGTAATTTGTGATGTGTAGTGAAACTATTAATACTATATTAAAATTACATTGTCTCATTGAACATTTGGAAATTGTTCATTGAATGATGATTTTGATAATCAAATTAAAATTCTCTTTTGACAAGAAAATGTGAGCGAGAGGGAGAGAAAAAAAAGAAAAAGAGAAAGAGAGAGGGAAAAGGAAACAAATCAACAGAATTTCCAAGTGAATTGGACAATTTGGAGCTGAGAATTGAGAAAGTAAACAAAAAGAAAGGATGAATCTCGAATTTCTGCCCTTGAGAATTTATAGTATAAGGGGAGAAATGAAACATCACTGTCTAGAAGGAGTAGTTTGGTAAGATATACAGAAGCAAATGTCAGTTAATTTAGGGCAGTGTACCGAGTGCATCTACTTACTTACTGCTAGTAGAATGTACATTGACCTGATAAAAAAGGAAAGAAGCTTAATGATGGAAAATTTGATAGTGTGAATGGATTTCGCTTTTTGCAAAGTGGAATAGTGAGACACAGTTTGTTAAAACCTAGGAGAATGACATTTTGGGGGAATTTTGTGCATGAGGGAGAGACATGGCACCTCTGAAACTCAGCACTGAAGGGAGACAGATTGGAAGAGATGTTCTGTTAAAAATGTTTAATTTCCCCCACAGTAGATTCTAACTTTAGGGTGAAAACTGTCTTTGAATATGCCTATTCTTAGCAATATTGTTTACCACTGAGGAAATAATAGAAGAGTTTTGGTTTTCATTTTCCCTCCCACCTAAACCTCCTTTCTTAAAAGTCTGATGCCTTGCTTATAGGATACTCACTCAGGATTGAGTAACTGGTTGAAGTCTCAGAACCTCTTTGAAAAATAGATATTCTTAAGAAATGAGTTTCAGGGTAATTTTTTCCAAATTCTTTCCTCTTTGGATTGTTCCATTTGGGAAATCTGTGATTAAAAGGATCTCCATGCAGTTGAAACCGGGACTTGAAGCACAATTATTACTTGAAATAAAGCATGGGAGAGGAGTCCTCAGAGAGTTAGGGCTCTGCTTTAGTAGCTGAGAATATTATTCGATGCTGTTGACCATGTAGCTGAGAGTGGTAAATATAAGTAAAAACTTACTAAGAAATAAAGGGAATGATATGAAACAAGGCAAATAAGATAGCTGTCTAAAGCTGTGCTAGATATTAACAATGTTTTTATTTAAATGCCTCCCTACAACATCTATAGGAAAATACTCATCTTAGCATGGATCAAATATTGATGTATCTTTATGTCATTTGCATCCATAACTTTATAAAACTGGTATTTATTGAGCACATACTACATGCAGTTGAAGGACTTTTTTTTTTTAAAGATTTATTTTTTATTTTTACATACAAGCTGGGGTACAGGCCATAGGCATGGGGCAGCGAGAGGGTTCACCAGAGACAGAGCGGGTAGCAGAACAGGCAGATCAGAAATACACTGCTGAGGGGAGCAGTGGGCGAGGCAGGAGAGGTCTGCCACGCCATGTGGGATTCTCCCTGGCCGGGCATCGAACTCGCGTCGCCACTACCGACAGCTCCACAGCGCAGCGCTTAACTGCTGCGCCACCAGGGAGGCCCAGTTGAAGGACTTTTTCTTCTATCAATGAGCAAGAGATGCAAAGACCCATGAATAAGCTCTTCAATATTTTTATTATTACATGACAACTTCATTTTTCTTTTTCCTTTTTAGAGGTGGGGAAATATAGAAAACTAGTAAGAATCACAAGAAGTGTATTTGGGTGCTCACTAAAGGTATCCAATTACATTATTGCCAAATGAGTCAGCCCGTAACCACAGCAAGTTTCCCACAGCATCTCCAGGCTGCATATGGTCCTTTATTGGCCTCCTGGGTGCTGTCTGGGGCCTGTCTCTTTAAGCTGGCAGTGCCCAATGGAGCTGTCAGAAGCAGCAGTGGCAGTGACTGCTCCTTTACATTTGGCTGCTGTTTTGAATATTGTTGCTGATAGAATTTAAGTATCTAATTAATTTCACTTTTAATCATACAAGTTTTCCAGGTTTCTGAAATGAGTGCACTGGTTTTTGTAAAAGAAAATCAATCACTATCTGTTGAAGTCTGTGGTTTTATTCATGGGTCAGATACATACTGGCTTTAAGATATAAACAAAGAGAAGGCATCTGGCCCTTCACTTCTGAGCCACAGTGGGAAGGGTTATTGGATTTGTGGTATAGTCCAAGGAGAGGCACAAAAGGCTGAATATTCAGGCACACAAGCAATCTAGAAGCTTGGCTTGATGGTGTTGAGAATATCAGAATTGTGATTCTAGGGAAGCAACCTTGAGTGAAAAAAATGGGGGCACAGGACCTCTAGAAGTCAATACTCAGAGCAGAGAAACTCACACCCCAGGAACTGGGGTTGGAGCAGCCTGGGGACATAGAATCAGATCAGCTGAGAGTCCTGTGGGTCTCCAAGATCTGTTGGACCTGTTCCTCTTTGCTGGCAGGCTAATTTCTGCCTTTGTCTTCCTACCTATCTGCTGTACCCACCAATCACTTTTCATGGAGTTAGAGGCTAGGCCAGCAATTCCCCTCCTTGGTATCTACCCAAAGAATATAAAAACACTAAATCAAAAGGATATATGGAGCACTATTTATGGTAGCCAAACTATGGAAATTACCTAGATACCCCAAAACAGATAAGTGCATCAGGAAGATGCATTGTATAGAAATAATGGAATACTACTCAACAATCAAAAAAGATAAATTCTTGCCATTTGCAACAACATGGAAGGAGCTGGGGAAATTATGCTAAGTGAACTAAATCAGAAGAAAGTCAGATACCAGATGGTGTCACTTACATGTGGAATATAGAGAAACAAAACAGGATCAGATAAAGCCAAACTGAGAACTAACTCTAGAAAGCTGACTACAGAACTGAGGTTACCAGAGGAGGAAGGGAGGAGGAAGAAGGAGAGCAAGGTGGGGAGGGAGCACAATGGACTATAGTGGAGGACTGTGGATGGCTTGGTAGTGGTGTATGTGGTAACACCTTGTACCTGGGGGCTGAAGCCAAAGCCTGTTACAGTTGGCGACACCTGGAGGGGAGTGCAGGTGAGGATGAATACCCCAGTTGAAGTATGGAAAAAGAATTGGTAGGGGTGGAGACTCTGATAGAAAACACAAGGGGCTGCAGAAGCAACACCTGGGATTCAGTTTCTTGAGTGATTATTCAATGTTTTCCAGGTTTCCATGATTCTGGGGTCAGCTATTCTTGCCCCCGCCTCTCTGATCTTCCAAAAGGCTGTTGCAGGCCTCTGAAGGACATGGAGAGGCTCCCAGCAGCCAACCTCAGAGGAGAAAATTCGAGAGGTTTTGTAGGTAGCAAAGTGACTGCAACTATTCCCAGCTTTACTACTGTTAGAGACTGGAAGGGAAAGCGAGCACCTGGAGATAGGCGTCTCACTGAGCTTCATGAGTACAGGTCTTTTGACTAGTCGTTAGGCTGCTGCAGCTGCTTCCAGTGTCACTTGTATAATACTGTGCTGTTGCCTCAGGCACATCTTGGCTCTGGTAAGTGTCTCCTGCTGTCCTTGCAAGTTGGATCCTGGCCTGTTGTCTATGGCTGCCATGTGCTCCAGTTCCTCAAGTGGTGGGAAGATACCATCTTGGCTTTTTGTTTGGAATATGTGTTCCAAGTCTCCAGTGGTGGGAAGATGCCATTTTGGGTATGTGACCTTTTGTTCAGGATAGGAATTCTATGTCTTTGGTGGCAGGAATGCCATCTTGGATGCCTTTTGTATAGATTCCTTTTGTATCTTTTGTCAAAACAGTGGACACTTCTTTGAGGTGAGATAACTGGCCACTTGTGCCTTCAGTGACTCTTTGCTTTCCCTTTATTTTTTATTTTTTTAAAGATTTATTTTTTTTATTTATACATACAAGCTGGGGTGCAGGCCAGAGGCGTGGGGCGGTGAGAGGGTTCACCAGAGACAGAGTGGGTAGCAGAACAGGCATATCAGGAATACACTGCTGAGGGGAGCAGCAGGCAAGGCAGGAGAGGTCTGCCGTGCCATGTGGGCTTCTCCCTGGCTGGGCGTTGAACTCGGGTCGCCGCTGCCGACAGCTCCACAGCGCAGCGCTTAACCGCTGCGCCACCGGGGAGGCCCCCCCCACTTTTTTTTAAAGGTTTTATTTATGCATACAAGAACTGGAATGTAGGCCAGGGGTATGTGTGTGGGGGTGGGGAATGAGAGGATTCACAAGAGACAGAGTGGGGAGCAGAACAGGCAAATCTACTGAAGTACACTGCTGAGGGGAGCAGCAGGTGAGGCAGGGGAGGTCTGCTGCGCGTGTGGGAAGCTCCCTGGCCCAGGATCGAACTTGTGCTGCAGTGGCTACAGATAGCTTCAGAGGCCTAGACTTAACCAGTTGCGCCCCCAGGAAGGCCCCTTCCCCTGTTTGTTAAATAAATCCCATTATTGTTGTTACCTGAACCTAAGTGATCTTGCAATTGTGCACAGGTGAAGAACTCAGACAGTGACAGGTAAGCTATTTGGGCACTGTCCTTGGTCAGTTTTTGTGCCTCTTACTGCCTGGTATCAAGCTGAAAAGGGAGATCCAGTGTACCTATAAAACACAAATAACATTGTAAACCAATGTTACCTCAATAAAATACAAAAAGTAGAGGAGGCCTGAAGCAACGGCTGCTTCCTGATGCTCAAGAGACATGATGCATATGTGCTTTGCCTGGGGCCACATGCTCCTCCCATGCTTGTCTGACACTTAGAGTTGCCCCTAAGCTGTTTTGACATTCCCTTTTCTAAACAAGGGTCCCTGATTGGGTTCTTTCCCTCAGTTTGTTTGCAGTGGTCATGGCATATTCTTTTGTAATGTCTCCCTGTCCTTCGACTGTGAACTGGAAGGCATGTACCTTATAACCTGGCTTAGTTTTTGGTGCAGAGGAGAGGCCCAGTGTTTGCTGAGAACATGCCAAGGGTCTAAATCAGAGATTTCAAAACTGCAGTTATTTTTTAAAGAAATTAGCCTTGATGTAAGCACTAATACCTATGAAACGATAGGCTTGCTATGCAGGTAATACTTTTTCTAATAATCTTTAAAATGAATGCATGTAAAAGTTAAAGAGTCCACTGTACACTTACCTTGCACACTCTTTATGCTGAATACACATGCTACAGCCCCAGATGATTAAACTCCTTGCTACTGCCTTGCATCACTTTGCTACTGTCACATATCCCATGGAACCTGACCCCTTGGCAGCCCACTAGTTTGCTCTTGCTTTCTGCAGTCCCACAGACCATGGCTGCCTTTGTCTGTCTAGAACTAATCTAGCCAGACTCCTATGCCCATACAGCCATACTCTCTTCAGGGTCATGATTCTGTATGTGAATGGTAGATTTTAATTTGTGAAAAGGAATTAAAGTTTAATAAGGTGATACAAATGAATGTCAATCATAGACTCCAGGAGATGGAATTTTTAGGCACAAGTGGTAGATTCTTAAAGGAAGACATTTGCAGTGGAGGGAACTTTTGGCATCTCTCATTACTTCTGTGGGTGAGACATATATTGACATTTTATATGAAAATTAACTATTATATGACTGTTACCTGTTCTGTTTCAGGATTAAACCATTTTAGCTTCCTCAAGTTTTTGTTTCCTTAGTTATTTTGAATCCCTTTTTCTGAATCCCCCTTGTTTTCAATTCTAGATTTTTCTAGGTAGAGTGAAGGTAGCAAATTGATGAGTAACTTCTGGGGAAATAAAAACCACAGTGTATTGATTTGTGAATGTTATTGTGCCTGTTTGCTGGGCAGGTTTCCTTGTGCAAGATATGCACTCAATAGCTCTATAAGCCCCAGTGCTGTGAAGGCTGATGGGATGAACATTTCTTTGGGAGTCATGGCAGTGGGTTCAAATCCTGCCTCTGAGTGCCTAACTCCGTGACTTTGAGTAAAACACAGACCTTCTCTTCGCCTTAGTTTTTCATCTGTAAGAGAGGGATAGTGATGTTCTCCATATCGTATTCACCCAGAGTGTGGTCAGGAATAAGGCAATGCATATTGCCATGCCTGTACCAATGTCATCTCACTGTGCCTAACACAGAGCCTGGGTCTGGTTGATCTGTTGACCTTCTGTCAGACTGAGGTCTATCTTACAGTGCCTTTGTAGACGTTTCAGACACCATGTGAAACATAGGGGAGGATGTCAAAGATTCTGAAATGCTACTGAATTCTAGACTTCTACATGTAGGTTACATGTAGATGTAATGCTGTTGAAAGTGACTGTAATATTCCTCTTATCCTTTAAATTGGGTGAACCAAACCTACAATGTTTAGCCATTGCATTCTAAGGTCTCCTTGTTTTGGTTCCATTGCTTTAAAAACTTTGTACAGCAGGCCTTGAGCCAACTTGTGGGTATGCCTGCCAGGATTGTCTGAAAGCCAAGTATAAGCCTTCTGGGCCAAGAGTGGTTTTGGCCCAGAGAGGCCACAACACCTCATATCCAGCAGGGAGGGGGAACCCATTGCCCATAAAATTCAGCCGAAAAGAACAAAAAGAGACATTGAAGTTGGTGTAACTCAGGGTATTTCAACAGAGTGTGGAAGATAGATGCTCAGAATCTGGAAACTTAGGTTAGATTGTTGCCTCCAACACAGAGATGACACTTCTAGGTACTTGGTGACCTCATTATGCTCTGGAGAGACATGGATTGGTATCACAAGACTCTCATCTGATTGTCTGAATGGCAGCCTCTGTTTAAAGATAGATGTCAGACAGGACCAGCCTGGATGATGTAGGATGTTAGGAGAGGCCTGAAAAGGATAGGGGAAGCCACTCAAACAGTGCTTTTCTCTGTGCTGGCTGGAACCAACCCCAGGTGTCCAGAGTTTCCTTTCATAATCATCTTATTCCTCCTTTCTCCAACCCAAGGCAAAATGATGTAACTGTGATAAATAACTGCAATGAGCATCCTCGCCTGAATAAATCCATCCTTGTTATTTGTACTTACTTTTGAAACCTTTGGCATCACAGATCATGCCTAATCCAAATACATGCCTAAACTTAGTTCTCAACCTGCAGTGTTATTAGTGAATTATGTTGGTTTGGGATGAGGCTAATATATTGTTAGCAGACTAGTCAGCTGGAGGAGGGAGCTGGGTGTTCCCATAGGATCTGAATGAAAACATGATGTCTAATATTTCAGCAAGTGCCCTTCCCTGCCCTCATCCCCCCTAACCATTGCAAAACCCGACTATTAGGGCTGCTACTGGAATCTTGGCACACTTTTTTTCTGCCTGGTTGCTGGGAATCATTTGTAAAGTTATAGCAATGTACTAGAATGATAATAATCATGTCCAAATCTGTTATTTCTTTCACTAGAGGAACTATGTTAGTAACCAACACAGCCTATCACAAATATCAATTTATTTCTTTTTGGAATTTAAAGATGGAATTTCTTCTTTAAAAATCACACATTTTTATTGTAGTTGACCATTCTTTAGTCTAGAGATAAATTCATACCAGAAACGATCAGTCCGAAAGATTTTTCTAGGGTCATTTCTTGTGTTGATCTTCATAGAAAGAATAGTACTATAAGGAGTATAGAATGAATGTGCATTGAAGGGGAATTAAATATGATTTAGTGCAAGATGCTTAATTATATGAAATAGCTATTGTCTTTTTCTAATAAAAATTGGGGTGGAAGGACTAGAAATACTCTTGAATATGGTAAAAACTTCAAGTTGTATCAAAAACACGTAGAGTTAGAAGCAAAGCATCACATCTCTGACTGTCAAAGCTGCAGTGCTCCTGCCTGCTCCAGTCAGCAACTGTTACTTGTTTCTTTGTTGTCATAGCACAGAGTCTGTGTGTATGAAATTCATTAGAATGTTAAGTCCAGTGTCCTGCATTTTGTCTTGTTCACTGCTGTATCTCTAACTTTCAGAATAGTGCCAGGGATATGGGAATAACTCAATAAATATTTATTGAATGAATAAATGAATAAGCAGGAATATAAGCACACAAACGTATAATTGCTGGTGTACTATATATACTGTTCTGCAGCTTTTTTTCATTTAAATTTATTTTCTATCTATACTGATAGAGTTGCCTCATTCTATTAACAGTAACCTACTTGTAGGAGTGTATATCTAGCTTATATCCATCTTTATTAAATTCAAAATTTGAAACTTCTTTTTTATCTATAAGATTTCTGAAGTAAATTTTTAAAGGCAAACATAATTCAGTGTATACATATGTGGGTTTATAAGACTATACACCTGCAATCTATATAATATTATAAGCCAATGTTGCCCCAATAAAAAGAATAAAACATTTCTGAGATACCTGTAAAATAAAATTTTTCAAATTACTTGATATTATATATGCATGCTATATATATAATATATATGTGATATATAATATATATGTGATATATATAATATACATGTGATATATATAATATACATGTGATATATATAATATACATGTGATGTATATAATATATATGTGATGTATATAATATATATGTGATATATATATAATATATATGTAATATATATATAACGGGAAGTAACTCTTTCATATATATACACACATAAATATGTGACTCTTTCATACACACACACACAAACACAAAAATACACACACTCGAAAGAGTTCCTTACCATAAATAATCATTTCAAACTCTAAGGAGGCTTTTCTGTTTTCTTTGGCAATGTAATTTATTTTCCTGTGGTTCCCTTTGCCTGGACCCATTTCTCATGCCATCTATTTGGAGAGTTCTTTGTTAGATTTTCTGAATGACACGACTGTCCCCACTGCCATGGAAATCTTATCACATTAAATTATTTATGCACCTGTTTCTCTGACTTGACTAAATTCCTTGGAGACCAGGTCTGTGTCTTACTTCATATCTACATTGCCAATAGCTGGTGCAATGCCAGTCACCTAGCATGATTTGTTTAATGGTGAACATGACGGTGAATTTTAGAAAGCCAAGTGTGGAGAACAAGAGACTAAGTATTCCTCAAGTTGGAGATTTTGGTCATGGTGGAAAGAGGATATATATTTGAAGTTAATACTGTGAAGTTAATACTCAAAAACAAGGCTAGAAGGAGAGCTGGGTCTTAGATGTAGCCAGGCCAGGAAAGCATCTAGAGGGTCAGCTGAGCTGGCAGTTAGGTGTCAAGTGCACAATGTGCTGTAGATTAGAGTTGGGCAAACTGGTCTGGAATCATGTGGGTGCAGATAAGAGAAGAAAACAAGATGAGTTCAACAGAGGCAGTTATTTGAGCAGAACAGATCAGATGAAAATAGGATCAGGAATACAGCGAATTGTCAGGGCTCTAGGGAGACTTGTGTCTATGTACTAAGCAGAGGTTTGAGTATGGTCTAATCCTTCCAGCCCAAAAAGCAAAGTTATAGTCAAGCTATGTCAAATAAGTAAGTGCTTTTTGAAAGGAAGTTTATAGAACAATTAATGGAACAGAGATCTCCCAGGAGCTAAGCAAATGTATTAGTTATCTATGCTATGTAACAAAATATCCCAAAGCTTAGCTTGAAAGAACATTTATATTTCTAAGTTTCTGTGGGTCAGCACTATCTAGTAGACTTGGAGTAAGTCCTTTCCCACAAAGCATTTTCCCTGCAAGCATTTTTGCCAATAGCTAATTGGCCCTCAGGCAATTTTGCTGTTAAAAAAAAAAAGAAAATCTTGAAAAATAACAGAGGGACATTCATTTAAAAGGACATAGTAAAACATGAATAATTAATAGTCCACTATCAAATAGTACAAAATGTTCACCACTTTCAAGAAACTTATATTAATCAGGAGTTATGTAACCATTTCCTTCTGTGTGGACAAGAGGAGCTTAATTCTTTTGCCTTCGATTTCTAATATTGCTTAATACATTTGGTAAAAATGTCATTAGAGAATAAGCTGCTGTATTTTCCTGTTTGGTTTCACTTTTAACAGGACTATAGGGAAACCATTCGATATTTTTCTCTCTTTCTGGCTCGTTTTGCTGAGTGTGATCCCCTCTAATTCCATCCATGTCGCTGCAAATTGCATGTGTTTATGTTTTTTGAATGCTGAATAGTATTCCATTGTGTATATGTACCACATCTTCTTGATCCAATCATCTATTTTTGGACATCTGGGTTGCTTCCATACCTTTGCTATTGTGAATAGTGCTGCAATGAACATACGGGTGCCTGTATCCTTTCGGATTAGTGTTTTTGTGTCCTTTGGGTAGATTCCCAAAAGTGGTATTGCTGGGTCATATGGAAGCTCCATGTTTAGCAGTTTGAGGAATCACCATACAGCTTTCCATAGTGGTTGGACCAGTTCACATTCCCACCAGCAGTATAGAAGAGTTCCTTTTTCTCCACATCCTTTCCAGCAGTTGTTGTTGCCTGCATTTTTAAAGTGTGCCATCCTCACAGGTGGTATCTCATTGTGGTTTTGATTTGCATTTCCTTGATTATAAGTGATGTTGAACATTTTTTTCATATACCTGTTGGCCATTTGCTTTTCTTTGGAGAAGTGTCTTTTTAGCTCTTCTGCCCATTTTTTGACTGGGTTAGTGGCTTTGTTTTTGTTGAGTTGTATGAGTTCCTTGTAAATTCTTGTTATCAGTCCTTTATCGAATGTATTGTGTGCAAAGATCTTTTCCCAGTTGGTAGGGTGTCTGTTAGTTTTGGTTAATATCTCTTGCTGTGGGGGGAGGGGGAGGATAAGGGCACAAAATGGAGTAGAAAAGGACACAAGGGACCAGAGAGATGGATCACGGGTGAATTGGTGGTGGGTTACCCAAGGGGAATACAAAATGTAAAAGACATAAATGACAATAAAAAATATATTAAAAAACAAATAAGCTGCTGTATTTTGATTAGCTAAAGAATTGGTAATACTCTCAAAGACTGTTGTGAATTACTAGTGGTCTCTTTTATAGTTACCATTGCTTCGTAAGTTTTGGTTTTGAATCGTAGGAGGGATGACTGTGCTCACTGAAGCATTTGCAAACTGATATGTAGTCATTTTCTAGTATAGTATGCGATCTGACTTTATACTCTCATTTCATTCTTCAAGTAAGTTTTATAGCCATATTTTCTATCAAGTCAATATACATCGTTACCAACCACTATTTTAAAACTGTTATGTCCGCTGGTCACTGGCTAGACCATTATGAGGGCTAAGATGTATATGATATAATAATGGGATATTGTATAGGTTTCAAACAAACTTGTTTAGAACTATTTCACAAACTTGTTTAGAACTATTTCTGTTGTTTTATGTGTAACTTCTTTCTACTATTTTTTGTTTGTGGCTGCTACTGAGGTTAGTATATGATGGACTATTTTTGAGACCCAGTGAATGATCTGGTCTCTGATTGGTTCTGATGGGCCACATGGTTACTTTCTTCTTCCTCCTTCATATTAAGCAAATTAGGTGTCTTTTGCCTCCAGTTTCATTGTTTTGTTGTTTTGTAATAACCCCTTTAAGATTTCTTTCATTTGAGGCGTGGTGTTGATAAATTCTTTTAGTTTTTGCTTTTCAGTGAACCTCCTTACTCTTCCCTCTATCTTGATTGTTAATCTTGCTGGACAGAGGATTCTGGGCTGACATCTTTTTCTTTAAATACTTGAATAACTCTTCCTGGTCCATTTATGCTTGTAATGTTTCTGTTGAAATATCTGCTGATAGTCTGATTGGTGTTCTCTTATACATAGCCGATTTTTCTTTCTATACATAACCCTTTTTATTTTTAATTTTCTGTCCAAATTATTCATTTTCTGAAGATTTATTAATATGTGTCTTAGTGTCTGTGTACGCAGTATTATTTTGTTTGGAACTCTTTAGTCCTCTTGGATCACAACTGCTGGCACATTTCTTAGAATAAGATGATTTTCAGTGATTATTTCTTTAAATAGGTTTTCTGCATCTTTCTCTTTGCCTTCTCCTGGGATTCCCATGATATGGATGTATTTCTCTTAAGTTGTTCCAAATAGCTATTTGACTGTTTTCATTATTTTTTTCTCTCTACCTTGTTCGATTCTTTTGTTCTCCAGTAATGCATTTTCAAGCTCATTAATTTTTTCCATTGCTTCTATATGTCTTCTGTTAAAACCCTCAATTATATTTTTAAATCAGCTGTAGTGCTTCTACACTAGAATTGTTGCTCAGAATTTCCCTTCTATCATTCTCTTCAATTTCACTGGGTCAGGGCTGCTTTCAGAATATTTTATTCTTCTGGCTCCTCATTTTTTATTTTGTATGTGTTTTAGTAAGGATAAATTTTCAACTGTTTTGTTTGTAGTTTTTGTAATTGTTGGGAGACTGGTATCAGTGAGGGATAGTAGGTATACAAGAGGATCAGGGCATTTGGTGTCAAAGATCACCTCAGCAGAGATAAAGCATTTCTTTGTGGGAGTTGGCAAGTGTTTTAGATACCTCAACCTGGTATAGAGGTGGAAGGCATTTAAGATAGCTCAGCCTGGACTTACGCAGTAATCTCTTCTATAAGGAAATCCAAGTCCCTGACCCAATTCAAGCTATAGCTGTTCTATGTTATAAGCCACAGATTCAAGTTAGTAGTCCTCTTTCTGTGCCCTCACCTTTATAGCTCTCCTGCAATGTACCCTCCATCTCAGTTGCCTTCTCAAGCACCCCCTTATCTAGTGCAGTGTTGGGTGTTGGGAGCCCTGATGTTGGAATATGCCCAAGTTAATAGCTGTAGGGGGCTCTGCACTGTAACCACTTCTCCCTCTTGTAAGTTGTACTGCTCCTTACTTTAAACAAAATTCATTTATAGTTTTTCCTACTCCTTTCAGTCTGACTGATATTTCTATTGTGTGCACTAATTATGAGTTTTTCCCTCAGGAGTTTTAAAGTTTGTTTTGCATGAGTTTTGTTGTGCTTGTCTGGAGGAGAAGAGTGTCTTCACTCTGCTGCCATCTTGCAGATTCCTAAAACCAAATGAAGTTAAATTATCAGGCTAAACTGCCAACTAGTTATTTTATTGCTTATAAAAATTACCTTATTATCAAAATAATCAATCAGTAAAAATGTTTGCAGTGAAGATGTTTGCGATAAGGAACTTACAGTGAATCTACCTAGAAGTGGGTCAGAAATCCAAGTGCAGCTTAAAGGGTGGACCTGGCTCAATGACTCTGGTGAAGTTGCAGTGCAGCAGTCATCTCAAGATAGGATTTACTTCTAAACTCACTCATGGGCTCTTGGCAGACCTTAGTTCCTCATTAGCTGTTGTTCTTCCAGGCAAGATTCCCCCATAGATGCCTGAATAGTCTAATGACAAGGCAGCTCAATCAGAGTGAGTAACCCAAGAGAGGCCCAAGATAGAAACCAGTTTTTTATTACCCAATCCATCTTAAAATGAAGTAGTCTTTCATAACCTAATCCCAGAAGTGACATATAACTTTGCTATTTTCTGTTTATCACAATTACCAATTCTGGGAGAAGGTTCTACCAGGGTATGGGTGCCAGGAGCTGAGAATCAGTGGGTGCCATCTTGAAGGCTGGCTACAAGAAAAATGAACTGTACAACATTTGACCTCCCTGGAAACTAGAACAGAAAAACAATAAGGTAATAAATTATATTTTTTTATTGACTTCTTGACTAGTTGTTTGGTATTTTCCTCATGGCATCACTGCTACTTTCTGCACATTTTGTTTCCTTCTCCTCTGGTTTTATTCATTGAATTCTTTCCCTTAGTACATCAGTGAGTTTACATATGTTCCTACAAAGGCTCTCTGGTCCAACCTTACTCGTGCTCATATGAATTTCTTTCTTCTGTCTAACTGCTTAGTGCCCGGGTTACCAATTCCAAATTTCCACAAAAGAAGTATGACTGCTCCAACTCATGTTTTTATATCAAATCATAGGTAGGGGGTCAGGCTCTGGTCAAATAATACTTGGATTAAATGACTACCTCCCAAACATCAACCATCATTATTGGCTTGGATTAGATGGTTCCCAACAGAAACTCTGAGGCATAGATATTAAGATCAGGTCTGAAGTCTCCTAGAACCATTGTGGACAGGGAAAACACTGGATGGCATGTTTTGTGATTAAGAACACAGACTCTGGTAAGTAGGACCTAGATCTTGGTCCCCAATCTAGCCATGTTTGCTTAGGTGAGATTTACCTCTGTAAAATGGATGTCAAGTATCTGGATATGATAATATTCTCATAAAAGTTAAATAACATTATACATGTACCATGTTTGGCTCAATGGTGGGAACAAAGCGTCAATAAATAATAACTGACATTTCTATTGATATAGCCTATTTTGGGTGACATTTTTGGAAGCCAGTGGATGGAGGAGGTAGAGGTGAATCTGTTTCACTCATTCAGCAAATTTACCTTTTTGGTTATATATATTAAAATTGTACTTATTGTTTACTCATTTTCACCTTATTCACAAAAGCTCTCTTAAGTTTTTTTAATTTTCCTACAAAAATAAAATTAAAAATTCTCTACAGGTGCCCACTTCCCCTGGAATTTTCTTGCCATAGATAACATCTTTGTCCTTTACCAAGAAAAGGTAATACTAGGTCATGGAAAGAATTCTGAACTTGGCACAAGAAGACTTGGATTTGGGTCTTGGCTCTGCTTCTGACTGGTTGGCAAGTTACTTGACTTCAATGAACTGGTTTTGTTCTCTTTAAGTGGTTAAAATATAGCTTACCTCACCTCATGTAAGAAGCTGTAGGGTGTGTTGGTTAAGAATACAGACTCTGATTCTAGATTATTAGGTTCAAGTTCCAAATCTCCCCTTTATAAGTTAAGCTTGTACAAGTTAACTAAACTCTTTGTTCCCTGGTTTCTTTATCTATAAAATCGTATGAGAATACTAGCACCATGCTATTAAGATTAGTTGGAGGGCTCAATGAGCTAAGATAATTAAAACACTTAGAATAACTTAGCACAAGTATTGCCATGTAAATTTACTTATTTTGTATAGTTTTGCTCATAGCTCTAGAAATCAGTGTAACAACATTCTGTTATCTGCATCAGACACAGGAGCAAAACAAAGAACAGAAATATTGGAAAGTCAGAAGTCTCGAATCCCCATTCTCCCCTTGTATCTCAGGAGTGTTTTGCATCATAGTCTCTTTTTTCTTGAAATGTTAGAAAAAAATTCCTTCTATACTATTTCTTGTAGTAGTATGTTCTACAAATATCTTTATTACAAATTTCAGAGAGTTAAAACCTCTGGCTCCATTGATCCACTAGTCTGGCTTCTAACTTCTTCTCACTTTCAGTTTTTCCTTTTTGCTGGAGTCAATTCCTTGTAGACACCCAGGGTCTCCTCTCCTGGAATCACTCAATTTTTCTGCAAAACTTAATCCAGCTGATTATTCATCTGGAATGCTGTTCTATACCCTAGCTCCTTTTAAAAGTATTTGGATCACCCTCTTCGTTTCTCTTTTTTTAAATTGTACCATGTATGTTCTTTGTTGTAGCTTATTAGTTCCCAAGTCTATCCTCAAAGAGCCTCTTGCATCAAAAATGCTCTCTTGCCTTACAAGTCTGTTCTCTCCAGTCACTTAAAACTTCCTCTCTGTGAAGGAGCTTTCCAGATTGGAGTTCAGATTCCAACTTTCCTTTTTTAACATGAGTCCTTCGATACTCTATGTCTGAAACAAAAAGCATCATCCACCTTTTAATCTAATTTTTCACAGCTCCTGCTTTTGCCCTGATAACCCAAATGTCAGAATCATCTATTTGTTCATTCAACCACTTGAATGTCTATTATGTCAAGCATTGTGCTAAACATGGAGAATGCAAACGTGCATCTGACATAGTCCTTGGGTTAAGAATTAGGGAGTGGTAGATGGTGTGCTGGAAGAGTCTGATGAGTCTGGATAGGGCTCAGAGGATGAGCTTGATGTGCCTGCAAATTTTGGGAAGGTCTCAGAAAAGGCTGCTAAGTAGAGGCAAAGCTTGACCAGAATGTTACAGGTGAGAATATTTTCAAAAATAGGTAGGAAATTCCCAACAAAGGAGAGTTTGAGTCAAGACAAGATATGCCAAAAAGCAGCCAAAAGCTTTCAGGACCTAACCATTTTCCCAGCCAGGTGCTCTGCCAGGGGCCAGGCTGTCCGGTAGGCCTATGCAGATATGTCTCTGACCTTTGTCTCTCCTCTCTCCCCAGTTCTTTAGTCAATCCTCCATTGTTTCATTATTGTTTTGATCTAATTGTCAACATTTTATTATGAAATATTTAAAACACCTACAGAAGTAGACGACATAATGAACTCCTATGAATCCATCATGGGCTTAACAGTGATGAACTCTACACCCTACTGAGAACCTTCCCAACTGTATTATATTGAAGTAAGTCTCACATATTATACCAGTTTATCCACCCACATTCCCATAATATATGATTTTTTAAAATACAACTACAATTACTTTATAGCTCAAAAAGAAAATTAGCACATAATATCTTAATATTATCATACACTCAAATCTCATAAGTGATTTCACTTGCTATTTTTTTTTTACCAATATTCACATAAATCCTTATTTATGATTGATTCATAACATTTTAAAGTGTGTTTTATTCTTTAGGCTTTCCATCCACCTCTCTTTTTCTGTACTCTTAGAGTTTGTTGAAGAAATCGTCCTTTGTCCTTAGATTTTCCTCATAGTACAGATCTTGCTACTGTTTCCTCATGGTATTATTAAATATGTTTTTTCTGTTATTTGTATTTCCTATACATTGATTGGTAGGTTTATAGATCAGATTTATAGATAAAATTACACCGGTCAACAAATTTTTACAAAATTCATGTTACTGAAATTAGTCATTTCCTATCAATTTGTATGTGCTCAACATGAATATGACAGTCAAATTTTAATTTTGACTCTAGTTTTTTTGGTAATCTGCAATAAATTGATGTTTATATCATGAAATCCATGACAGTAGTAATAGGCCTATGGTTAATACCTGTAAAAATCAAGTCATAGATTACTTTTTAGATTTCTTTGCTGTCTGTTGCACAGCTGTTCAGGAATAGAATAGATGGAAGACGGTTTCTATTGGGCAAAAGAATAGCCTTAAGACTCAGTTTCAAAGAGTCTAGAAATAGTCTCCATTCTTGTGGGTCATGAGTGATTTCTAAGGCATTCATGAGGCCCTCAATATTGGAACAGAACACCAGAGTACTTTCCTTTCTGAAGAAAGGCTCCAGCTGCTGGTGGCGCTTTTGATATAAAGTAATTGCGATATCTTCTTCTAGAAGATTCCGTTGTTGGAGTCTTGATCCTAGCAATTCTGCCTTGTTCTTGGATAAGTCCAAATCATGAACCAGGTCATTTAGTTCTTCCTGTGTTAGTCTGTGTGGGGTTGATGATGCACCACAGTGAAAATCGGGATCACTGCATGCTAATGGAACAGGAGACGACAGGTCAGCTCACCCTTGTCCTCATCAGATGAATCAAGAGACTATTCTGCTGGAGGTTCTGGAATAGGAAGTCCCTCACCATGTGGAACTGGTCTCAATGCAGACGGAATGTTTGGGTAGACTATTCTCAACTTCTTTTGCTTCATTATTCTTCTGGAAAGAGGAAGAACCAAGCAGAAGGAACAGTCTTTTATGTGGTTGCTTGGCTTTCTCCACACCATGGGGACTACAAACAGCACTGATGGTCTTTTGCCATTTAACCACTGTGAAAGCTGTGTTGTCCATGTAGCACAGCATACATGTGGGCCCAAGGCTTGTCTTTGTCACCAACCTTGCATCTGAAGTAAAGATGATAAGCCTTCTTCACTTGAGAAGCGATACTTTTCTTCTGGTTGGCAAAGGTCACTTCCCCACAAATAGACTAGAAATTGCTCATGCTATTAATGCACTTTCAAGGCATGACTGTTGTGTATTGTGCCTAAATGGATAAAATAATAACAGTTCTATGGAAAAGTAGCTTAAACTGTCTCGCACAAATTCTGAAATATTTTCAATGCTCAACCTTTGCGACAGGGCTTTATATAGTACAGTGCTGATGTCAGCTTACTTCAGCAGCCGCCTGGCAATGGTATTGCATTGCATCAGAAAATGATGCAATCAACTCTGGATGATGTGTGCTTGATGGTATTATGCAATGTGATGCAATATTACATCATTCTAGGCTGATTGAGGATGTTGCTGCAGTCCTACTGGATAAATTTACATGGTGAAACATATAAAATGAATTATATAAAATATCTTCAAAACGAGAGTTAATAAGAAATTTTCAGGGTTATATTCACATTCAGCACACCAAGATACTACAGATTAGGGCCTTTTTAAGTCAGTAACGATCTCAATGTTAACCAGTGTTATTTTTCGGCAAGACTACCTCACAATGACTTTAGGAGGCACATAATATCCACTGTCTCTCCTTCAACAGTCACTGATATTTAGAACCAATCATTCATAAAGAGTGACAAAATGCAGACATCCTATCCTTCCTTATTTATTTTTAGACAAGAATACTTCTATGAAGATAAACTTCCCTTCATTTGTGATTTCCAGTAGTACATTTCATAGGAAAGACATGAAGAATGCATGATTCTTTCCCTTATTTACCAGTTGGTTTCTCAGCATCTTCCAATAGTAATTAATAATATTAATAATTAATAATAGTAATTAATAATATTAACAATATTTTCTCTTAAATATAATTATGAAATTATAGATTTAATATTTATGATGCATCTCAATCTTCAGTTATGATCCTGATATGATGTTTGAATTTCTCCACGTTTGGTCTGTAGCTCTCCAAGTTGGCTTTGAGTTCTTTTTATACAACTCAGTAATCCTTAATAGTTTCTTGCTTTGTGACACGATAAGCTACTCTAGACCTGTCTTGTATATATCTCTTACACCTGACTTGGAGCTGGAATGTTTCTAAATGTATTTCAAGGCCTTAATTTGAGTTCTAGGGTCCCCCCATTATTTTTATTCCTAATTGATATAGCAAAATTGACCCACTAATTTCTGATTTCTTTATACTTTACAGCTGTGCCACAGTTAGCCATCAGATCCTCCTGAAGTCCGATAGTCACATCCTGCTTCCATGTAGTCATTTCACTAGCCCTCCTGATATATCAGGTCCATCAGCTGGGAATTTCAAATATGCTTCCAAACCTGGTCCAATTTGAGTTCCTAACTGTAAGCCTAGTACTAGCCAAACTGACCTGCTAATTATTTCAGGACCCTGCATCCTAATATCCACCTCTATGATGTTTTTCTTGCTATGTATTCACCTTGGCTACCCTTCCTATATACCTATATTTTTAGATGTCCTTGTGTACACCACTGATTCCAAGACTGGGACAGGAAACATATAAGCCCTCCCTTATATGTCATTTCTGCTTCATCATCTTGAAAGCTCTCTCAAGTCCTGTGGCTCACTCTTATGGCATTAGATATATACATATCTCCAATTAGAACATAAATAATTTTGATTATGGGTTATTCAATCTTTAAAATCCCAGTGTTAAGCCTTTTGCTCTGATATATAGCAGATATTCCAATACATGCCTATGGAATGACAATATGTTCATAAATAAATAACTTAAGTAAATGACTGAAGTTCTGCTTGGTGTTATGATTATTAACTCACTATCTGTTCTCATCTACTTTGAGTCTTACCAAATCACAATCCACTTGAAGGTAGAGACAGAACTTCCCCATCTTTGCCTCCCCTCTAGCCCCTACACAACCCCTAACATAGCTTAGAACAATCACTCACTGCATACTGGTTGAGTGAAAAAGAGAGGAATTTAAGCCCAAAGATTGAATCTTTGTCTCCACCAATAAATATTTGAGCTTTTGACCTGTACTTTTCTGTCTTAATGGCAGAGAATTTCAGAGTCAAAGGAAGCTATAATTCCATTTGCCCACTTTTTCCTCCATGTAGTTCAAGACAGGTCAACTTAATATTGCAATTCCCACATGTCTCTGGTGGTGGAGTGCTTAAAGTCTCAGCTCATATCAAGCTATCCAGCCACTTCAGCATGAGTTCACTCAGGCCAGGGAGCTAACCCAAATGGCACAGCAGACCTCCCGTCTCTCACCTGCTGCTCCCCTCAGCAGTGTATTTCAGTAGATCTGCCTGTTCTGCTCCCTATTCTGTCTCTGGTGAATCCTTTCACCCCCTGCACCTCTGGCCTACACCTCAGTTCTTGTGTGCATAAATAAATGAAATAAATCTTTAAAAAATATATTGCAATTCCTTTTTTTATTATTTCTTGCCTTTTTTTCTCTCTGAGGCTTCCTGTGTGACTGAGGCTCTTCTATGCTCACTGCAGAGTCTCAGCGTGGCAGTAAAAAAAGCTTCCCAGGAAACAGTCCAAGAACAAACAACCAGTGACCCTGGGGATGATAACACAAAAATGCTATTGACAAAAGATGGGCAGAGAGCAGTTGCCTTTATTTGGACAGAGTGAGGAAAAGAACTCGAAGTGAGTCTGTTAGCCAAGCACTCCATGGGTGTTCTATTGCTCTTTCAGGGAGAGTCACATGCCTGTAATATCTGAATCTAGGGAAGGGATCCAGGGCTCTCAGCAACTGCTCAAAGACCTTCTGACTGCAGGCATGGAGAGATGGGTGATATTACTGGGACCAAGTCACCCAGCCTGGTGGCCAGATTTGGGACTTTGACTCGATGGAGTGAAATTTTAGGCCCATTATCTTTCTTTCATACCAATCTCAGCTTTTGTTACTTTATTCCTCAGGAAATGCAGAAGTTAATTGGATATTACAGAACCTGGATGTCCTGGGACCTGCTTTATAATCATGTTCCTTCACTAACTACAAGATACTCTTTCTGTGGTCATTCTTTCCCCTGTTTCCTTATACACCATATATCTACTATCAGTTATCCCTAATGTCCTTCTTAATTCTAAATTATTTTTTATTAAATTCTTGACTTTCCTGCTGTTAGAAATTTTGCTAATTAAAGTAGTTTCTAAAGGAGACTTTTGAATATGGTGGTTGATGATTTTGAAGAAATCATCAACTCTGGAATTTTCAACTCTGATTTTTCAGGACCATCCTTAAAAATGCAAAATTTTGAACATGAAATGAAGTTTTCCCTAAGGAAAACATATGGCCTAAGTCTCACTCTCCAGGCTCTTCTGTGAAAGCTTGGCCTTTTTAGCTTCCTCTTCTGCTCCCAGATGTAGAGAACATGTAGGATTCATGTTACTTATATTAAGAAAATGATATTTGGCAATCTAGGGATAATAGGAAAATTTAGTTCTTTCTGGAACTCTTGAATCTCCAGAAGGCTAGGATTCTACATTTCCTTATGGCTTTTCTATGCTAGGCTTGGAACGAAATGATTTTTATATAGTCTCTAATTTAATTCTCACTGCAATTCTGTGAGGTAGTTCTTATTTTCCTCAGCTTACTCATGAACCTAGGAGAGAGAAAGTCTCACTAAAATGAAGAAAAGAAAAAGGGATGGGAGAAGGAGGAACATCAGGTTTAAAGAGAAACTGTTTGCTCAAAACCACATAGACAGTCATGCTTTGAAACAAGATTTGTCTTACTCCCAATGTAGTGTTTTATTTCTTCCCAGTGTTATGGTCAAAAAATCTCTGAATATCTTTTTCTTAGACCTACGATCTTTGAGATTAAATCACTGAAGTGCTGTGTGAAAATTCAAGTGTTTGCTGTGGGAGGCATGAGCTAGGAAGCCCTCCTCTTTCTTTCTAATGCATGAGGGGTGGCTTGGCCAGATTAGCTTCACCCTCCAGCAGGGTTGGAGGGAGAGATACCAAGAACCGATAAATTTTGAGACTGAACTGGAAGATAGGTGGTCAACTCCAGTACCTGGAAAAATGTGCACGCGCGCGCGCGCGTGTGTGCGTGTGTGTGTGTGCGCGCGTGTATTTAAGATCTCATCTTTTCAGGGGAAAAGGCTTGAAAGAGGCTTGATCAGTCCTCAGTCAATTCTTCCCACCAGTATTCCACTACAGAGTGATAATATTGTACTCACTCTTGTCCATGTTAATAAGCTGAACATGACTCCTTTCTATTAAATGATATGACTTAACTCCTGGTTAGAGAATTATGCTTTTGATTTCTACAGCTGAAACTTGTTCTAGGAATCCTCTCCCCTCTGTTTGTTATTAAAAATAACCTGATTTTGACCAGTCCCTAAGACCTCTCTCCACTCCCACCTTACAATAGGTACATACAGTCATTCTATTTTAGATCATGAAGATGGGCACCTAATTAAAAAATCCCCCTCAGTCACTATTGCTCAGTGTTATGGGCCAGTACTCATGGGTTTTATTTTAGTATTAATCAGTCAACATTATTTTTCTTGACCCTGAGCAATTGTTTCAACCCCAACCAGTTTGTAATACCATGAGGTGTAGATGGGACCAGAGTGCTAGTGACTCAAGGCAAACTCTTTGTCTCCGTTGGTGAAGTCATTTATTTCACACGCTCCCATGACAGACTCTCCACCCCACATTCCTCTTGCACTGGGAAAAAATACTTTCTTCCTTAACAAGAAAACTGATACAGCCAAGGTTACCCTGAGAAGTATTTAAGTGGCTAGTTCCACTAAGCTCCTCTACCCTCAGCACTACCTCCTCACAGGCTTCATCTTGGGCAGGGCCGGGAGGTGGTGCTACATTCTCCTGAATGTTTTGTTTCATGCATAGACTGCACCCCTTTTACTTTAGCCTTTTTGTATAGCTGAAACAAGATTCTCAGTGTTTGGATAGAAGACCAAGGACAGCCAGTTTGTTCCCTGCTGCACTGTAAACTCAAGGATCACCACCTCATTGTAGATCAGAAAAATGGAAAGAGCCCCATTTCAGTAATTCTGTCTTGTTCTGCAGTCATTTCAGCTTGTTAATTTCTTTCTGACCTCACTGCAACCATATCCCTGTGGTCAGTTTTCCAACAAATTTATCCACTCTCTTTGTATATTATATGACCTATTCCACCTCCCAGAAGCAAACTTCTAGCCCATTTTTTATTGATGTCCTTTGAAACTGCACCAGCCATCAGGTCTGGCTCTGAGGTGACTTTCCATAGTCATTTGTAATCTTACATTTCTATTCATTCATGAGCTCCTATATTTGAACTTTTGGTAACTGATTTTCCCCCACTTCCCTAATCGCCACAAAAGGGTCTGGGTATTTCTGACCTAGCTGGTCCAGCTCTATATGAGTCACATTGAAAAGTACAAGGATCCATCAGATGTAACTGCCTCATGTAATGCTTCCAAGAAGGAGGGTTGTAAGAGCAAGGGGATCGGATGCAAATTTCAGGAGCCACTGGGTATTTTCAGGCTGGGCTAGTGTTTCAGAGGAAAAGAGCTAAAATGAGAAACAGTAAGCAGATTTCATAGCTCCTCAGCTGTACATGTAGTCCCTCAAATCTGGTTTTGCACATTCTCACTAGTGTTTGTGTGGATGGGGCAGATCAATTCAGAAAGATGGGGGCAGGTTGTGCCCCCAGCAAGTAAACCCACACTTCTGAGTCAGGTCACTACTCAATTTGTATTTGACAATGTTGTTTAATGAGAATAGCGAAATCACAATGAAAGTATACGCAACCACATATAATATCTGTTTTCTTAGTCTAGGGACCTCAAAGAACTACACAGGAAGACTATCTTTTCTTCCCTTTCTAGATGCCAAAAGTCTGGCTCTAGTTTTTTTAGCCATTGACTTTGTTAAGTTTATTCCAATAGAACAACTTTTTGTCTACTTTTTTTTTTTTCCACTGAATCCCTTTGGCCTCTGAACTAAAGCAAACTCCGCTGATTGTTATTGCTGAATAGCTCATGGACTGTTTATAATATGTATGATTTTCTCTGGCTGACCTCACTTAAGGGGGCTGTTGCTTAGCCAGGGACCCATTTAGTGTGGCAGAGGATAAGAAACTATAGAGTGTTCACCTAACCTCAGAGGTAGGTAGATCTGAGAGGCATTAAGAAAGAATGAGATCACAAAACATCTGGAGAAATATGAACTGACAAAAACTAGTCATTGTGGTTTCATAAAGGGTAAATCTTGTTTGACAAATGTGGTGGGGGAAAAAGAAAGAGAATGAAGGAGATAATGTGGAAAGCAGAGGGTTATGAGACAGCATACATAAACTGTTAGGATTTCCAAAAGATTTTGGACAAAGTCTTTCTAAATATGTGCACACATTGGGTGGCACCTCTAGGCTTCCTAAAGAGGTGTACCTCAATCTTTGCATTAAAGAGCTCAAGTCAAGCTGTAATTATCCTCTTTCTTTTCCTATGGGCACTCTCTTAAATCCTGAGTTATTATACACTTGGGTAGTAAGACTAGAGCCAAGTATGACTGAAGTTTAAGACCTCCAACTTTCTCTACAAGATGATTAGAATAGTAGGTTGGCTTTGTGTGTTTACAAAAACTCTTCTGAGGACTGAATCACTTGAACCATCAAGTCATCAAAGGAAATAGACTAGCCTGCAGGGCAAATCCATGTGTACTTGTGAATAAAGTTTTATTATAATACAGCTACATCCATTCATTTGCATGTTATCTATGACTGCTTTTGTGCTACAATAGCAGAGTTGAGTAGTGGTCATTAAATAGCTCACAAAACTAGATATGTTGCAATTTACAGAAAAATTTACTGATCCCTATTCTAGTTTATCTGTAATCTTCCCCAGTCAGCTGATATAAGTAGTCCCAAGGTGTGCACTATTATTTTTTTTTCTGTTTAATTTTCTTTATGGCTCATGTCACTATCTAAATTACCTTGAATTATTTACTCAGATTTTGACTATTTCCTCCAAGCAAAATGAATGTCCTTGAAAGCAGAGATCTTGCCTGTTCTGTTCATCATGTGTATCCTTAACTCCTGGCATATAGAAGTTACCCAATCATGAGCAAATGAATGAATACATGAATGAATGAATACCCGCAGGTAAGAGAATTGGGGTGAAAATGAGGTGGTGAAGATGCTCAGTGATTGATAGGAAACAGCAATCGTATATTTGTTTTCTGCTTAAAAGCCAGACAATATTACTACAATATTTGTGAGAAGAAATGTCCAAATTGATCTATCCACTCTCACATGTCAAATCATAACCTACCTTAAGTCATCCAAGGCAAATATTTCTCTCCATGATTCCTGAATATTTTCAGGAATGTATATTCCATATTACTAGTGTTGGCTTGACCCCTTCCTGCCACTTTTATTGCTGTATCATTACCTAGCTCCTAACATCAGTTCATACGCTGATATAGGAAGACTGACTTAATGCTGAAAGATGGCAAAGAAAAGCCAAGTTTATGGAATCATCTTGACTAACCTTCAATGTCAGTTAGAATTTGGATGTTACATTACATTTATTTTAATTTCTGGAAGGAATCATTGTGAAATTTCTGCAATTGTGTTCCTTTGCAAGCTAATCATCAAGTCAAATGGAACTCTGTGTTCTTAAGGAAACATTAATACCAATAATGTATGCCTCATAAGAGTTCATAGAAAACTCTAGTATTTCCTGAGTACTTGGAAAATAATTTGCAAGATGAAAAACATGACTAAAGCCTGTGGATTCCGGTATTTTTTCTGGAACATTTCCTAAAGAATCTCTGAATCAAGCATAGTTCTTTGGGATAAAATGGCATTTTTGTTAGCTATGCTGCCACCTGGAAAAGAAGGGAGTTTATCTGCATAATTTTTTTTTTAAATTCTCTGGATGTTTTTATTTATCTTAAGGTGGCTGTTACAAGCTACTATGGTCAAATCCAAAAAATCAAGAGCCAACTTTAAACAAATTCCATTGGTCAGAGATGAAACAATTCGAGGATCCAATAAGGGAATATATTGCAATGAATGTTCATCAAATATAATTAAATCCATGAATTCAAAATGTCTTTGAAAAGAAGATAAATTGTTTATCATTCAAGAGTTCTAGGGGACAAACTTATTATTATGGACACTAAAGAGAAGAAATCAAATATTTATTTTGTCATTCCTATATAATCTGTACTATTGGATAACCAAATAAAAATAATGGGAAATTTATATTTATAGAAGTATCTAGCTAATAAATGAAGAAGAGACGATGGCATTGGAACATCGCCGCCATGAAACCATTGATGAATTAGTGTATCTTGGTGTTCATTGAAATTGAGTGGCTGCAAATATCACAAAAAGAGAAAAGCAAAACCACACAGTACGTGCCTTCTGACCAAAAACCACTGTCTTTGAAGTAGCCTTGTCAATGGATAAAATTTCAATCTGATCAAAACTTTAGATGCATCTACCAATTTATAGAAAATACAGAGATCAGAAAATCATGTTGAAAGTCACCACATGAATGCAGGTAGCAAAAATCCAGACTGGGCTCACTGTAATATAAATTACTGTGATTCTCCAACAAATAAATTGAGAGAGAAATGAAGGGCAACCTATGGATTGAAATAAACCTAAATAATTTGTCAACTAATCATAATGTATGGGTCATATTTGCATCCTGATTCTATAAACAAACTATATTATATAAATTGAACACTGACTCAATATTTGATATTAAGAAATTGTTAGTTTTTTAGGTGTGAAATTGATAATGTATTTTTAGAGATATTATGTTCTTACCTTTGGATTATAGGATAGTAAGGATTTATTATCTTTAGTTAATACTGATATTATCCTTTTAAAGATACTTACTGAAATGCTTATAGATGGAACAATATGATGTTTAGGATTTGCCTTTAATGTAATGGAGGGCAGAGAATTAGGTGAGGGTATAGAAGAACTATACTAGTTATGAGCTGAAAACTGTTGATTAGTTCATAGGTTCATCATACTCTTCTCTCTGATTTTGTGTATGACTAACATGTCTATTATAAAGTTTTTCTTATGGCTCTCTTGGCAAAAAGAAGAGTGTTCAACTAATTCTTTTAATGATAGAGGAAGTGGCAAATGACTATAATTCATTCATTGTTAAACTCACCTATGTGAACATATATTTTTTAAATAAACATTTATTGTGTAATATAATGTTGTTTGTATTATGCTTTAGATTATAGCACATAATATTTAATCTATTACATATAACACATAATCATGAAATTATCTCAGTGACATAATCAGTTAAAATATGTTGCTTAATATAGTCTCGGTTGCCACTTCATCATAAATAAGGACAATTGCAATTGTGGAAACATGGATCTTATTAGTTAATAGGTTCTTTCTTTCAAAAGCCATTTCCTAAGAGTCCACTATGTTCCAGCACCAAGCTAGACTCTACAGATAAAAAAATTTTCTAACTCATAATCTTATACTGGAGAAATTAATATTCTAATGCAAGAGACAGACAAGTAAAATCCTCAAAAGAGAAGAAGAGCAGCTATAGGAGACATAACTCATAATACCACGGGAGTGCATGCCATCCCCCAACCTGGTGAGATGGGAGATTCTTGCTAGAAAATTGAGCCTTTGGTCAATAAGGGAGGAAGAGAAATGGTGGGAGGGCTGTAATGACAAAGAATGCTTTAGGAGGGTATTTGCCTGGCTTTTTCTCAACATACCTGGGTTGAGGTACATTTTGTGCTAGATATTTGGAGGACATGGAGGAAGCAAAAGGCACACAGTTTTCCATAACCGTGTATCCCTCAGAGTCCCTGTACCACTTTTGACCTGACAGCTGATGGGAAGCAAAGCCTTTCAGGGGCTGCTTCTCAGATTCCATCTGCATAGTCCCTTCTTGCCAAGCTTTCTCCTCTGTAGTCTTTCCTTTCTAACCATATAGTCTATCTTCTCTCCTAGTCCAGGCTTCCTTTTCTTCCGTATTTAAGTCACAGAGAATATAAAGGCTCTTACTCTTTCTGTGCTGCTTTTATCATATGCTGGTCTCTCCTGCATTGGTGCTCACCAATGACCTCATGACTTTTTCCTAGTTGACAAAGGCAACTAGGAAGGACTTTAGCAATTAAACAATATAAACTTTTTTTTTACTTGAATCATCTCCAAGTGGTAACAGGTATTATATGATCACTTATCTCTTTGCTTTGATTTAAATTATCCCTTTAAAGAAAAAAAAAAAAGAAACTTAAGTAGTCCAATGAGGGTAATTCCTTGTCATTTACTCATAGTATTTTCTTCGTCAAAGCAAAACATTAGCATTCTTAGCAGTTCACTTATTTATACTACAGGAAACCAACAGTTATGCAAAGTGACTGCCAACATAATCAGGAGCTGCTATGTGGAGTCTTAAGTACCTCATGGAAAAATAACTCTGGATTGGAATTCTTCCCAAAAGCCAGCTTCGTTAATGCTTTGACAACTAAAGTAGGTAAAAAAGAAAAAAGAAAAAAAAAGAAATCTAGAAAGCAGTTATAAATATGAATGTCTATTAAACCTTTCAGCCGGATGTTTAGTGTAAAAAGTATAAGATATTAGGACAAATGCTCTTGCAATAGTACCATGTCTTTAATTTTGCTAGAAATTAATTATAGGTAAAATGCTTTATAGTTTAACGAACAAACAGAACATAGCCCTGAGTATGTTTTATTAACCTGTCTGTGCCTTATATTTCAAAACAGTCTTTGAAAATGTGGGCGGCAAGTAGTATGTGTGTACATGTATGTGTGTGTGCGTGTGCATGTGTGTGTGTGTGCGCGCGCACACAACTATGTTTTTGTCTTTACACAAAAGCACTGTGAAGTAGGATGAACTTGTGGCAGGCTGTGTTGTTTACACAACCATTCTTAAAACCAGACAATTTTATAATGTGGCAATTAAGTCTTGGATGGGTACTTTCTGAACCTTCGTATTTAAAAGAAGTTTGTGTTGCTGGATTTTTTTTTAACCAGGTTTTACTATGGACACTTCCTAAATACATATTCTTTCATTATAAGGGCAGGAGCTATGAAACGAAAGTAAGTGTTTTGGAAATGAGAGATGTTTGTAAGGTTATTGGAAGCCTTTATCCAATTGGTGAGTGATGGTAGAACGAAACTGGCCCCCTTATTCTGAATGCTGATGGACACAGGTTTGATTTCTGGGATTCAAATGCCTATAGCACTTTAATGGGTAAAGCATTGTTTTCTCACATTTTTGGATCTTCTTAAAGTTTTCATCAGTAGTTGCTTGACCACAATCTCATTTATTTAACATACCAACTTAGTTGTTCTGATCTCCTGGCTACTTCATGTGACCACCTGCAGTCTTGATTCCAAATTGCTAAGAGGTTGCTATGATTTCAAAGGGGCAATGATGTCCACAGTGGCCAGCATTGATTCAGAGTAAAAATGCACAAGGCATTGCACAAAACATGTAACTTGGGCCATATTTTATATTCACCATGAGTCTATAGGGGAGAACCAGTCATTATTCCCTTAGTGCAGATGACAAAACAACAGGTTACTATTGCCAAGTTGAGACCCATGGACAAAGACATATATATACAAGGCCATGCTGGGCTTGCGGTGCAGACAGCTGACTCTGGAACTTGGCACTTGACCCGTGTGCTCTCATGTCACAAGTCTCCTGGACCTAGAGCATTTTACTCATTTCACTCAGCTTCACTTTTGCCAGGAGATGATTTTTTTTCTCCAGATTACTGTATATATGGGAACTTTCAAAGCTGACCATGTATTAAATTTATACTGTTTTTAAAATAAAATACAATATTTATAATCCCTTTTGAGATGTGCTAGAAGTTATCCCTATTTGAAATTTTTATTGTGAAAGTGAGAATACTTATGATAAAAATTTAAGCATTATGAAATTGTTGGAAGTAAACATTTCCTTTCTTGCTTTTTTAAAAAAACTCTCTTGCACATTTTTCCTCACCTCAGCCTCCTTCTATTTGTCAGATGTAGGCAGGTTAAGAACTTGGGCTCTGACTCTTCATTCCTATCCCCTATCCCTGCAGTTGTCTCTGTTTCCATCCCTATCTCAACATCTGTCTGTATTCTGCTTGCCTACTCTCCCCCCAACAAACATAATGCTTGGCAGTGTTAAGTGGGCAGATTCTGTGGCTAGACTCCCTAATTCATAGCTAATTCTGCTATTCATTAGTAAGTGATTTTGGGCTAGTAGTCCTTCCATGCTTCAGTCTCCTTATCTGTAAAATAGACATGATATTCTGCATATTATAGGTTTAGATAAAGATGTTGTGAGCTATATAAACAAGTTAGAATAGAGACTGGCACAAGATAAACATTCAATCAGTGTTTGTGTGTATATGTATATATATCTGTATATATGCATTTAATACATATGGGGTTGATAATGCATAAATTATTTTGTGCCTTGTACTGTTGACTTAATAATATATTATTTTAGTAATGGAAAACTGCCTTACAAGAGAACCAGTTATACATATCTTGTTGTGTACATGAAACCTGTTAGTACACTTACGTATGTCTACCTTTTACCCTTATAAACAATGCTGAAATAAAGTTCTAGATACATAAATCTTGATGTATTTGTCTGAATACTGCTGAAGGATAGATTTCTAGAAATGAAATTGCTGAAAGCCTCTTTAAAGTTTTGTTTGAAATTGCTGAAGTGCCTTCCCCAGTGACCATAGCTATAGACAATTCAGAAAGTCAAGACTGGATGTGCCTGTTTCCCCACAACCTGCTAGTGCTCATTATGAGAGTCTTAAAAACTTTACAGACAGGAAGGCAAAAATATCTTTTTGTTGTTTGATTCAAATTTATTTGATTAGTAATAAGGTTAAATTTTATTAATGAATAAAATGAGTATGGATAGTCTTGTTAATAGGATTTTTCTTATTTTTTGTACATGTCGTTTATTGGGGTGATTTTGAAAATTTTCACATATTAGGAAATTTTAATCCCTTTTAAGTCAGTCACATGCTAATAGTTCTCACATGTTTACTGGTTTTTAGTCATTATTTTTAATTCATAGAAATTTGAAATTTCTACAAAGGTAGATCTATGAGTCTTTTCTTTGAGATTGTGAAGAACTTTCTAATCTAATCTTATGTAATTCTTCTCCTTTTTTTAGTAGCTTTTGTTTCTGAAATATTGAAATGCATACCAATTAAAATAGCCCTATGAGCACAATGGTATGAGGTGGAGATTTTAACTTCATTCATCCCTAAATAAATGGGCAATTTTTAAGGGAAGTTTAAGAAAGACAAGGGGAAAATATATTTGGAAAAATGATACTACATATTCATCTAGACAATTGGTTAACACAAAATTATTGAATGGTTATCATGTGACATGTATTGCAGAGGTCAAAGCTGGCCACTAAAACTTTCTGGATGATGGATTTGTTGTATATATTTGTGCTGTTAAATGCAATAGCATTTAAATAGCATTAAATTCAATTTATTATCAATTGAGATGAGGCTAGTATGGTCAAATAACTGAATTTCAAATTTAATTTAATTTAAATTAAAAGTACTACCAGTGACTTTTGGTTACTATATAGAATAGGGCAGTGATAATTGATGGTGAAACAGCACAGAAGAATGTGTGTGTGTGTGTGTGTGTGTGTGTATTTATGTGTGTACATGAGGTTACTGAGAAAGAGAAAAGAGTATGTTTGTGCAAATATAAAAGGTATAACCACATGCTTTTTGTTGGGAATTGTCAAATTTTAGAAATAATTACAATTTTGTTTCTCATTGTGATGTAAGGATAGGAAAAAGATGTTAAGCAAAAGATAGAATGGATTTTTGGACTTGAGTTTCATGATTCCCCAAATGGGAAAGAATGAGTATGCTAGTTAATAGCTCTTCCTTCTCAAACTTTAAACTTTTTCCAGTTCTGTAGACTTGCTTTTCTGCATACCTCACTTCTCTTCTTCAAGAAGATTGTAGCAAGCCTTCAGATCCCAAGATATGAGTCTATATTAGTTTCTTCCTTCTGGGGAAAACTGGTGATTTCCCTTTAAGAAATAAGTCAAGAAGATGCCAATGTGAGTGCTGTAGATTTGGACTCTGAAATCTCTTTGAACTTTCTTTAGGGGCCCATTAGTGTTTTAAGAGTTTGGGGTCATGTCTGTCAACTCACAGGATACTGAGGTATTGAGACAGCCCAAGGAAAACTCTCTTGATGATGTTAAGATACAGATATTTTTGAATAGTGGAAAATGTTAAAAATTCTAGTCGGGGTACTCTTTATTTGTTTTTCAGTAGAAAATAGAACTATTCCTATGTTGTGCACCAAGTTAACATGAGTTAAATCATAGCAAGGTTGTCTTTGTGGTTCTGGAAGCCAGTGATTGTGTGTGGAAGAGTTTGTTGTGTGTGAGAGAAGAATGGGGACATGCCAGACTAAGTCAGGCAGCAGGAATATGCAGGTGACTGGAGCTATGGGCAAGCTGTCAGGAATAGGGCCACCAGATTTATTACTGAATTGAGACTGAAAGCAAGTTGCTCAACACTGAGGAGATACAGCTTAATGGGAAGTCACAGGAGGGGTGTTGGAAGGAAAATATCCTATAATGCAAGGTGCACCTGCACATTTTTTTTTGTGATAAAATTGGAGGATGAGAAGACAAAAGCAAGTGTTATTGTTGAAGTGTTAGACCTTGAGGTTTAGGGAATATTTGATGTAACATCTCATGAAAATTTAATCATGAAATTCATTCAAATTCATTGAGATGAGTAGGATGATAGGAACTGACAAGTGGCAAAAGCCATCTTGGCTCAGGGTGGTGATTTATGGGGAGGCAGAGAGCAGGATGCTTCTGGCTTCCCCCTCCAGCTTCACTTAACAACTTCATTAATAACCCAGATAAACAAGCCATCTAGTTCATGAATAGCATCTTATATTAAATTGAGAGGTGTTAAGAATATAAAAAGAAATACCAAACAGATAATGGGCCCATGTAGAGAAAAACAATGCTGACCAAAAGTAAGTTGGATTCTGTTTAAGTGTGACAAATTTAGAATTTTTTTCTGGTAACCTCTGAACACATTTGAGGAAATGATGTTAACCCTTTGAGTAATAACTAGCAATTATTGAGTACCTACTCCAAACATTCTCACTTACTCCTCATTGCGACATTATGGTGTAGACTTTATTATTCCTTTTTACAAATACTGTAAACTGAAGATCAGGAAGTAAAAGTAATTTGCCAGAAGCCATGCAGATAGTAAATGTTAGATATAGGATTTGCTATATATATTTGCTATATCTAGGCCTGTTAACCTGTAGAAGTGTGTTCTTTCTTCTATATTCTTGCTGCTCAAAGTGCGATCCAAATTGCCTATCAGCAACACCTTGGACTTTCTTAAAAATGTAGAATCTCAAGCCCCTCCCTTCATCTCACTGAAAGAGAAAAGGAATTTTAGAAGGCTTCCCAGATGTTTCAAGTGCATATGAAAATTTGAGAGGCTCTGGTCTATAGCATACTAGAGAGCAGGAGCCTAAAATATATAAACATTCAACTATATAATCTCACTCCCACTCCACGTCTTCCTGGTTCCATCAGCTTCTCAGTCAAGGTAATCACCAACCTTGCACAGACCTTGGTACCCACACTTTCACATGTGACACTGCCCATTCAGGAAGTAAAGAGAAGTTTCCAGGACAAATAGTTAACTGTTGCTTCATTCACACCCTGTGTTTACTGCTAACACTGCACTTACCACAGAATTAGAGTTGTTTGTTCAATTGTTCTTAATTTACTACTAGGCTCTGAAGTTTTGAAGCACAGAGGCTTATCTGTCACAATCTTTGTTTCCCTAAGAGCTAGCAGAGAGCCTCATCTGGCCCAGGGAAGATATTTAGTAAATGCTTGTTGACAGACTGCAGAAATGAAAAAAATGAATGAATGATCATTGGCAAATTTCTGAATCTGAGCCATATCTCACTGATGACTTCCTAGACACTTGAACATAAGTGTTTGCTGAAACATCTGTAAAGTTCTCAGTTCCTGCCCTACCTATAAACACAGGTATGTTTTCCAGCTAGGCTCCATTCAGCCTAGCTGGAAATATACAGCAGATGTTTTCTTTGACAAAAACCAAAGAAAAGAAATCTATGTTATCCTATTGATAGTGAAGTCAGAAAAGAAAATAGTTGTAAATAAGAAAAATTCTTTCACAGATGGAATTTTTATGTTCTCATGAAATTTTTATGTTCTCATATCTGCTGTATTTGTAGTGGGAAGCTAAGGTCAGGACACATTCATTCATGCATTCAACAAACATTTATAAAGTCCTGTAATGCTCCAAATGTTGGGAGATTTTCATGTGATCAGATCTGCATCTTAGCCAATGGAACAGTGAGACTGACAAGGGACATAACTAACTGGAATAACTAATTCAAAGTAGTTCATGAAGTTCAGCATATTGAGGTCCAGCATTGCACCATGCACTATGCTAGCTGCTAGGGAGAGAAGGGTGTTCATGATGGAATCCCTGAATCAGAGTAGATGCTAACTCAGCGAGACCCACCTATAAACAGATCATCTCTCTGCTGTGGCAAGAGCAGAGAATGAGGGGTGCCCTAGATGTTAAAAGGGGACAGCGGGGAACAATTAATGGAATGGGTGGGGTTCAAAGGGACGATCTTAGAAAATTTCTTGTAAGCTTGATGTGAGTCTTAAAACATGGGTAGGATTTTTCTAGGCAAGAAGGGCATTAATGTGGATGTCAAAACCTCTTTGACTTGATAGTAGGATCACAATAGTTAAAATGCCAAAATAAAGGGGTGTTGAGGTGCTATGAGAATATTGAGGAGGGAGAGGTCAGTTGTGTCTCAGTAATAGGTGGGACCACAGGGAGTTTAAGTAGGTTTTGCTGAACTAACTAGGGAGGATGTTTTATGCTGTGACGAGGTCTGTGCAGATATGTAAGTGGTTCCCATTTTTGCTTTGCTTTTTCTTGTTCTTGCACCTTTTGAATTTTCTAGTATGTTAAGAAATTAATATATTAAAATAGTATATTTTAAAATTAAAAATGAATGTTTAAACACAAAAGACAATCATGAGATTTTTTTTACATATCAGTTCTGTTTTTTAAAGTTGGTTGGTATGACACAGCAGGTGGACAAAAAATTGAAGGTGCAAAATGCTCATTTTCACTTTTCAATCTTCTCAATGCATCTCTGTGATCTGGTACTAACTACACACATAGTCTCTTTTAAAGATGGCATCCAATATTAAAATTTAAAAACCCCTTGAGAATACAAAGTCTGACCCAGATAGTTCTTCTGTCCTAACTACATGCAATAGGGAATTATTTTATTTTGAGATGGAATCTTCTGAGAATGCTATGCTTTTTTTAGTTTTGGGTAGGACACCTCAGTTCCAGTGCACGCATTTACCCTCTACCTTTTCCTTTGTTTCCTCATATTAGATTCCACATGGTTATAGCATTTAATCCACCATGTCCAACAGGCTACAGGGTCATCCCATTATAGAAAAAAATCTCTTCACTGCCCTAGTCCCTGGAGCTGAAGTGAAATTTGCTCTTCCACAAATCAGAGAAAAACTTCTTGGTGCTTTCCTGAGGTATTGATGGACAGTCTTTGGTTGAAAATTTCAAGTCTCTTAAAAGCAGAAAATCTCCCAGATGAAATGCCATCGACAGGGAACACCAGTCCTCATGTTTGTATCCATTCCTCTTCTCAGCTTCTATTCCTCAACAGGGTAGAAATGCACTCTCAAGACTTCTCTTATTTTAATTTTAGTTGTGTTTTCAAAATAGAGTTCTTCCGTCTCTGGGACTTTCCCCTTTGTTATCCAAGATGTGAGTTATGGCTAACATAGAGTTTCTCAGAGGGGTTATATAACTAACAACCCCTCGTAAATATGAGCATCGTCAGAACCCCCCTGATGGCTCCTTGCTGTGTTTCCCTAAATCACAGCCAAATCTTTCATGTGAGGATTTTCAGGGATGCCAAAGGTTATGTGCTCTGCTTTCTTTTGTAACATATGTCACAGTACATTGGAACTAGAGACCAGATCCCCTCACAGCTGGTGGTAGAGTCAGAGCTGTGGTCTTTATTAAGATTTAAATCACTTAAAATCCCATTGCTCTTTCCCTAGCCCCATACATAAGGAAGATGTATAATATCAAAAAAGAATTTCTATAAGCATCAGCTATTTCTTTTAAAAGTAAAAACATCATTGACATAAGAATGTGTCATTCTTTAGGTTACAAAATTATACCATATGATATTTTTAAAGTAAGTTCATGTGGTAAGTTTGTTGTTGTTGTTTTTTTTTTCAACTATAATGACTCCTCATTGTGGTATTTTTCATATTCAGTTCAAATGTTACATGATAAAGGATACGCTAGTCAATTTATTTCCACAGAATCAAGCATTTTTGTGTTGGTAAAATCAGTAGTCATGGAAGTAGTATCTTTATAGAAGAGTGGAATGTGGACAATTTTCATGTTATTACTACATAAAACCCTTAATTCTTTTTTTTGTTTGTTTTATTTATTTATTTTTTTTTAATTTTTTTTATTGTTATTTATGTCTTTTACATTTTGTATTCCCCTTGGGCAGCCCACCACCAATTCACCCGTGATCCATCTCCATGGTCCTCTGTATTCTCCTCTCTTCCATTTTGTGCCCTTCTCCTCCCCTCCCCCCCCCCACCGCTGAGTGTCTCTCTCCCACCCGGCCTCCCTATAGTCCTGTTATAAGTGAAACCATTCGATATTTTTCTTTTTCTTTCTGGCTTATTTCACTGAGTATGATTCTCTCTAATTCCATCCATGTCGCTTCAAATTGTATGTAAAACCCTTAATTCTTGGCATAAAAATCCATTTATATATAGCTTTAATGGCAAAACTTGAGCAAATTTCCAAAGTTGTGTCTCATATTACCTAGCTTTCATGAATTAGATATATTTACTATGAAGTAATATCATAAATACTTAAAATTAAACTAAAATGCCAAGATGAATAAAATATGCTTTATGATCCAGAATGTCTGCTTTCATGGCTAGATTAGTAGCTACTCATCCCTCAATTTCGTTAATCCATAAAACATTTCCTATTCAATAATATGAAATAAGAAAATGTAATATTTTCTCTTTCAGGGTAATTTTTAAAGCAAAATTGCATCCATGTGTTTATGCTTGATTTGGCAAGGGAGGGAGAATGATTATTTTCATTCCCCAAGATTGTACAGTAAATTAATAAGTAGCAAATGTGCATGCACTCTCTTTTGTTTTAGGGATTCACTGGGCTTATCATGAATAAAGCATTTGATTGCTCGAAGTTTTGATGTAGTCAGATATATTTGGACTAAAATTAAGGCTACTATCTAGCCTTAGGCAAATTAGTTAACCTCTTTGAACCTGTTTCTTCATCTGTAGAAAAGGAGTAATATCTAAATCTTAGGCTTTTGTGAGTATTAGAGATATTGCAGCTGAAATTAGTATAGTGCCTAGCTTCAAGTTGGTGTCAAATAAATATGTCAATTGTATGACAAATAAATGTCTCTATTGTATGACAAATGCACCAAAACATCTAAATAAATGTACCTGTCCTAAAGTAGATACTGTGTTATCTATTGAGACTTTTTTTTAAAAAAGGAAACTCTAGTCTCTATTCTCAAAGTCTATTATTATTTTTTTTTTTTGAGAATGAAAAGTAAGGAAGACATGTACACAGCAGTCTATAATATAAGTCAGATTATGTTTAGTCCTATGAACAGAAAATTAGGAACAATGCCTGGAAACCCATAATTGGGAGTAACTAATTCTGATTAGAGAAAGGGAATGAAGGAACTGTGTGTGGTATTAAGGGGAACTTCATTAAAAATAGCATTTGAGATACTTGATGAGTGAACAGAACTTTGACAAGTGGAAGAAGAAACAGCATTCCAGCAAGGCCATATAACCTAAGAAAAGATGCAGTGGGATGAGGCATGCACATAGTTTGAGCTATAATTTCGCTCTTCCTGGTCTCCAGCCTACCAGCCCACCCTGCAGATTTTGGACTTGCCAGCTTAAATAATTGACGAATCAATTTCTTCAAATATATCCTCCCTACCTCCCTCCCTCTCGCTCTCATTTCTTTTCCTCTGGAGACCCTAATGCACATATGAAATACATATTTAACAGTTTATCTAAAATCAAGGTGCTTAGATATCACTTATGCTTATATACAATTTCAAAACTCTTAATTCAGATTCTCTCAAAAGAGATTTCACTCTAAAATGGGAATCATCTTCTGTTTTTGTCAGTTCTCTGCCTCTCAGGCTTTTTCAATTCCCTTGCACTCTTGTTTCATGGCCCTCCACCAGTGGAGTATTGGATGTGATAGTTATGGTTGGCTGACGGTATGCCATGCTTCTGAAGTTACTGAAATGCTTGTGTCTGAGGGCTTCTACCATTCTTTATTGCTTCAGGAGCCAGGGAGAATAAGGTTCATGTCATCTACTAATGTTTCATACACGGCTGTCTAAATTCCTTAGCACTTAGATGCACATTACTGGATTCCAAGGCTTGTAGCCACTTGAGTCAAATTATTCCTAAATGAAAACTGTAAAATCATAATATCTTTCTATGTTCCGCAAAAGTTGATGTATGATGTATAAAACTCAGGCCCAGTCCCATCTTACTGATACTTTTATTATAATAATGACACCCATATTTGATGACTGCTGCATTTATTGCTTCATTTACTTTTATAAGTACTATCTCATTTTATATTTACAAATATTAGATAGGGAAGGAATTGTTATCCTAATTTTATATACATTGGAAATGGAAGTCCTGAGAAGTAAGCCAGTAACACACAGCGAATAGTCATTGAGTGCTGGGACCCCCAACCTTATCATCCAATTCTAATCCCATTTTTTTCCCTCTTATCCTCCCTCCTTTAGTTATATATAGCAAAAAGATTTATTCATTAAATTCTAACTCCAGTAGTTGTTCCAGGTCTTGGAGATTCAGAGGGCTCTTCATGGGCACTTTCCATGGATTGTCTTCACAGAGACTAGTGTTTAGTAAGATGGACATAAAAATACAAATAATTATTTTCAACTATGAGAAGTGTTATTGAATAGAAATATGAGACCTTTGAAAAGTATAGATAGACTCATTTATTTGGGCTTGTATTAGAATGAATTGTGGCATAGAAGCTAATATTCCAGATAGCTGAGTCTTACCCCTTCAAATGTAGCACTTCCATTTTGGATGGCAATCCTTTGAAAGTACACTTGAAGCTTCCTTGTTTTATAAGGGCCATGTAGGATATGTGTTGTCATTTGGTTCATCCTGATGCCTCCAATGATAGCCTGTGATTTGATACTGCAAGGAAATCAACTCAGCAAGAAACAAATGACACACTTAGAGAGGGTAATTGGGGGAATTAAATGAAGACTATCATCACAAATGTGCAGGTAAGTTTGGGGGACAAGAGAAGGAGCAGTGACTGGAACTTTGGTTGTGAAGCTATAAGAAAGGGTTGATTGTGTAGTTGTAGGAAAGTGCTGTGCCCATCAGCCAACCTGTAGCAACAGATCATTCTCTTCCTGCCCTTTGCCCTCTGCTGAGCCAACTAGTAGTCAGAGGGCAAGGGTGCTTATTGAAGGTGTCCATACAGGACTCTGTGTGAAGGATGGAGAGAGGTCTAGAGTGGCAAATGGAAGACAAGCAGCTTCTTCTGGGCCTTACTACCAGTCTGCATCTAGTAGCCTTCATGCTACTATAGTATAGTACAGTCTCATGGCGCTGTAGTCTCATGAATGTGCTCCCTCCTTGCAAGCACTGATGCCCCTTATAACACAATGCCTTTTTCCCTCAAAGCTGAAGTTATTTAGAAAAAGATCAAACCAGATAATGTGTCCCCTTGCCATAGACCAGGTGTGCCTGTTTATGAACCTCATAAAAACACACTTATAAAACATGTACTCTCTTGTGTCTGATTTCTTCTGCTCAATGAAGTATCTATGAGATCAATCCATGTTGTTGCTTGTAGCAGCCAGCGACTATTGGTTTTATTTACTGTGTAGTATTCCTTTGGGTAGACATACTAAAGTTTATTTGTCCACCCCGCTGCTAAAGGACATTTGTTCTAGTTTTTGATTATTATAATTAACATGACTATGGATAATTTGATAGGAATATATCTAGGAGTGGAATTAATGAACCAAAGAATATGGAGATGATTAACTTTTATAGATTACAGCACATGGTTTTTCAGTAATGGGTCTACCAACTTACACACCCACCAGCAGTGCCTGAGAGCTCTACTCAGTGTATGAGATCACATCCTAGTCAACACTTAGTTCCGGCTGGTTACTTTTAGCCATGCTGGTGGGAGTATATTGGTTCATCATGCCTGTAAGTACATTTTTCTTTTTTTTTTAAAGATTTATTTATCTATACATACCAGCTGGGGTACAGGCCAGAGGTGTGGGGCAGCGAGAGGGTTCACCAGAGACAGAGTGGGGAGCAGAACAGGCAGATCAGAAATACATTGCTGAGGGGAGCAGCAGGTGAGGCAGGAGAGGTCTGCCGCACTATGTGGGATTCTCCCTGGCTGGGCGTCGAACTTGCATCGCGCGCTGCCAACAGCTCCACAGCGCAGCGCTCAACCACTGCGCCACCAGGGAGGCCCTAAGCGCATTTTTCTGATGACTGGCAATTTTGCACAACTTTTCATATGCTAGTTGGTTAGTCAGATAGCCTCTTTAGTGAAATTCTGATCAAGATTTTTGTCATTTAAAAGTATTTGATGATCTTTTTCTTACTGATAAACATACTTTATATATTTTGAATGTGAGTTCTTTGTCACATTCATGTATTGCATATATCTCTTCCTTAGACTGTAGGTTGCCTTTTTTACTCTCAATAGTGTCTTTTAAAACACAGAACTTCTGAAGTCCAGTTTAGCGACCTTTTCTTATGGTCAATAAGACCTCTTTAAGAAATCTTTAAGCATATGATCCTTTCATTATAACCTCCACAGAGAGACCTACATAGGCCTCCATTGTGTATGTTTCACTGTCTAAGATATCACTCGGTCCTCTGGGGCTGAGGTGAGTACAAAAGGAATCACTTGGTATTCTTGCTGGTATATTAGCAGCAGTGGCCTTGGGGTTGAGATGTATCTAAGTTTCGACTATATTATGGAGACCAACTGTTTGTTTAGCCAATCTTGAGGTGTTTTTTTGGTTGTTGTTCTCTTTGTTGTTTTCATAGTTCTGGGATGGTTGATCTACTGCCCATGTTTGTTTGTGTTCTAGTAGAGGAGGTGGGGAAGAGTGAAGGACAAAAATGCCTGATGAATTAAAAGGGCTTTCTTAATTACATGATGTAATTTCTTAACTGCATCATCTAATTTGTACTTGTGATTCATTGACTAGGACTGTGTCACGTGGCTATCTACCCATCTCATTGGTTAGAACTGTTTCACACGCACACCTACTCCTCTTATTGGTGAAGTCTGTCTGAAATCACCACCTGTAACTATAAAGGGGTTGAGTAAGAAATCTTTATTAGCTGGGGAGCATCATTGCTTTGCAGTCCTCTTCTACCATAAACCAGGTTCTTTTATTGGGGAAAAGAGATGGGGGTAGGCAGCTGTCTGTGTTTGGCAAAATAGATTTTCTCTTTCTCCTTCCTGAAGGTAGGATAGAACTCAATGTCTGATTAGAGCGTCTGTTTGGCTAGAGGGCATGTACACAGTGTAAGCTCCAGGCTATGTATTACACCAAGTCCCTGGATAAGGTGAAATGCCAAGTGAATGGGAATAAGCAGTTGGAAGACGACATGCAACTCTAAATAAAGATAAAGAAAAAGTTACTTGAGTGTGATATAAAGGGAAAATGATACAAACTTTATTTAGTAAAAGTACTTTATAACCAATCTAGCATGAGTTCTTGTAGCATCAAATATTGTGCCTAACATTCTGTTGTTGATTTGAGAGATAATGATAATTTGTTTTCACTGCCCTTTGGATAATCATTTTCTCATTGGTGGTACAGGATTAATAAATGAAAAGTTAAAAAAAAACAACTGAATAACTTTTCAATAAGAGAATTAGAGGTCGCTGGGTTGTAGTGGTCAGACTTTATGGAGAAAGGGAGGCATGTCTGGAAACTTGAATGGGGAATTGGATGAAGCAGTTAGAGAAGAGAGCACAGAAGGTACAGATCTAACTCTTGGTTATGGGATGACCTGTTTTGGGTGAGAAACTGTGAGAAAATCAGTCTAATATCAAGGTGTATAGAGACTGCTTGTTACCTACATATTATTATCCTCTTTTCTTGTGCAGAAAAACCTCTGTTTAATTGACTATAGTAATTTTTCCATTTACAAGGCTGTATCTCCCAGTGTGTTTCATAGCAAAAATGGTTAATGAGGTATAAACATAAGTTTATGGGTGGGAATGGGATTTTCAGAATGAATCTTTGAAAGGATCTGAAGCAGTTGTAAACATACGCCCCTTTTTGTCCTTTTCTATTCATTTGCTGTATAGAACATTGATGTGATGGTGGGAACCACAGTAGCTATGTTATCACTCTGATATCATTTTCAAATTGGAAACTACAAGATAAAGATTGTAGGGTAAAAGGTACACAGCATCTGGCTCCCTACTGACCATGGAGCTACCATACAAATATATATAATATGGGAGCCCTGCTATATGTAGGAGAATTTAACTCACACATAGATTAGAAGATTAGCTCAGGAGAATAAGATTGGGCCAGACAAATTTTATAGATAAAATAAAAGACACTATGAAGTTTTTGATTATCAACTGTTTCCAGAGAACTGAGCCATGAACTAGTTAGTTTCTTTTCTCTCTGTTATGTCTCTAGCTTTTGCTAGAGGGGTGAAGCATGGCCAGAGTTGATAGAAGTTGTACAGTTTCTAAAGTAAGGAGATCTTCTTGATAACCTGTATTTCTTAGTCATGTTATTTCTATCCCTGCCAATGACCCTGTGGTAGGGGGCTGTCATCCTGCTGTTCGCTGACATTAACACAAACAAGTCAGATGATTTTAGTCATTCTCTACTTAGGTTTCAGACAATAGGTTAAAAACAAACAAACAAAAAAACATGGTAGGAAATGAGGCACATCTAAAGTTGACCATTTAAAGTTGAGTCCTAATCTTCAAATTTGGCCACTTAACCATATTGTGCAAAGGGAGCCTCAGTCTGTGATGTACATCTGACCCATATTGGCTATTCAACAGAGGATTTGTAGAAAAGATGTCCAACAGAGGAATCCTGCTTTGAGTAGAAATGGTCATATCTACGTTTCCTTGCTGTTGTTAGTGACTGGATAAGAGATGACAGAAAGAAGATGCTCATGAGGAAGGTAGCTTCAGCAGACTAGCTGACACAAAGCCTAAAGGTGTGAACAGCTGGGGAACATCAACTAATTGTTCTTACATGTAGACAATACTCAAAAGTTGTTAGTAACCCATTCCTTTCCCATACTCTAATGTATTTAATCCCTGTCTTCCTCTGTTTTCAACCCCTCTCTTTCTCTCTAGAGTTGTGTGAAAATATACTGAAATACTATTTAAGTGAGGTCGAGAGGCAGGACAAGCTGGTGGCAGAATGAAGACTTTGGGCTCAACTCTTCCACATACTCACAGAAAGATTACAATAGAACAAAGCCAATAACTCCTGATCAAAAAATAGATGATTATAGCACCTACTAGGAGTACATCTGGAGGAGGGCAACCCTAGTGAGCAGTGGCATAGGCCAAGCAGGTAGCCACCTAGGCAGGTGAGGTGAGCCCCAGTGGCCCAGAGGGCCTTGCAAGCAGCAGAATGCAACTGGCAAGATACTTCACATGCTAACCCTTGGCAGACCTCAGCAAGCACTGGACCTAGAAGCAGACCCGCCACAGAAGGCCTCTGTAGACATTGGCACAGACTTTGGTGAGCTCTGTGGTGGGTCCTGAAAACAGCCCTACTGGCAGTCACTCTTGGCAGAACTCAGCCTGCCCTGGGACAGGACCTGGAAAACACACCGATGTAGGCCCTCCACAGACCTCAGCAAGCTCCTTGGAGGGTCCTAGAGTTAGACCTGCCATAGTAGGTCTTCACAGATATCAGCAAGCCCCAGTAGAGCAAGCCTCACATCCTAGAAGTAGACCCACTGGCAGTAGGCTCCCCCAGAACTCAGTGAGTTCCTGGGTAGGACTGGGAAGCAGGCCCATGGCAGTAGGCTCCCACAGCCTGCAGTGAGTGTTGGGGAGGGTGTTAGAAGCAAACCAGACTCAGTAGATCCTGGAAGGCAGTGTAATAGACCCTGCCAAGTGGAGCCAACATGACAGGCCCTGGCAGAGGCAACTGAAGCATGTGGTCTCAATGGGTTGCAACTCTTGGATCAGCAAGCTAGAGGGATGATGTTTGGACAGTTAGTCTCTTGGGTAGGAGTGGGATTGATTTCCCTTGGTCAGTAGAGACCATATAGACTTCAACAGGGCTGATAATGAGAGAGATTCATGCTATGTTGACCAGGAGTTGGGTAGAGAGAAGATCCTGTGGGTTATGGTCTGAAATAGGGTATACTAATCACAGGGAAGTCAGATCAGCTGGAGGCCCTGCGGGGAAGAAATTTGTGTGGAGGCATACTCCCTTGATAGAGGGAAAATCTCTGTAGAGGATGTTGGGTGTTTCACATAGACTGGGCCCCCACTAAGATAAGAGTAAAGCAGGCATTCTGGTCTCCTTCCCATTCCTTGGGATAGGTACTTACTGTGTGAAGTGTAATGAGACCATAGGGACTACCAAGAGTCTTATCCTAAAACTCAGAAGGAATATTTGGGGAGGCACAAACATGACCCAGCGCACCCCGCCAACTCATCCACATCAATATCTGAATCCCTTGAAGTCCCTTCCTCCTCTGCTGATTTACCAATCTCAAAACAGATCTGAGTACACACAGAAGACAGCAAAGACCTAAAAAAACAAACAAGCAAATGAAACCAAACACTAAAGATATTAAAAACAATAATAAGACAGGGCAACTTCAAGTAGCAAAACGGTAGACAAAAAATATATACCACATGGAAATATGGAACCTCAAGAGAGTAGACATCATAAAGCAAGAAAAACCTCTAGCATCCAAACACAAAATGATGGAAGATAAAGAGTTCAGAGGTGTGAAGCTATCCAAGGAGTTATCTAAGCTCCAAATATGAACATAGGTTTAAAGGAAATGGCTGGAAACTATCCTACAAGAAATTTGAACACCCCAAAGGCAGGAAAAGTCATACTTATATCAGATAAAATAAATTTCCATTATAAAAGTTAACAAGAGACAGGTTTGGACATTATATAATGATTAAGTGGTCAGTACATCTGTAATGTATAACACTCATCAATACACATACACCAGGGCCTCCCTCGTGGCGCAGCAGTTGAGCGCTGTGCTGTGGAGCTGTCGGCAGCGTGCGATGCGGGTTCGATGCCCAGCCAGGGAGATTCCCACATGGTGCGGCAGACCTCTCCTGCCTTGCCCGCTGCTCCCCTCAGCAGTGTATTTCTGATCTGCCTGTTCTGCTCCCCACTCTGTCTCTGGTGAACCCTCTCGCCGCCCCATGCCTCTGGCCTGTACCCCAGCTTGTATGTATAAATAAATCTTAAAAAAATGTAGATGATCTTTTAAAAAAAATACACATACACCAAATGAAGAGTACCAAGACATCAGACAACTATTAATAAACTTAAAAACAGACATTGGCCACAATACTGTCATGGCAGGGAACTTCAGTCCACTTACATCAACAGATCAAAAACAGACGGAAAACCATGCAGGAAACAATACCTTTAAATGAGGGGAAAAAAACAGGTGGACCTATTAGACCTTTAGAGGGCATCTCTCCAAAAAAGAAAAAAAGAAAAAAAAATCTGAGTATACATTCTTCTTAAGTGCACATAGAACATTTTTCAGAATAGATCACATGTTGGGTCACAACACAAGTGTCAATAAACTCATGAAGGTAAAAGTCATATCAAGTATCTTCTATGATCACAGTGGTATTAAACTAGAAATCAATTACATAAAGAAATCAGGGGAAGGTCATCCCTGGTGGCACAATGGTTAAGTGCTGCGCTGTGGAGCTGTCGGCAGCAGTGACAGGAGTTCGATGCCTGCCTGGGGAGATTCCCACATGGCGCGGCAGACCTCTCCTGCCTCACCTGCTGCTCACCTTAGCAGTGTATTTTTGTCAATCTGCCTGTTCTGCTCCCCCCTCTGTCTCTGGTGAACCCTCTAACTGCCCCACACCTCTGGCCTGTACCCCAGCTTGTATGGATAAATAAATACATCTTAAAAAAAAAAAGAAATCGGGGAAAAACCTCTAATATGTAGAAATTGAAGAACAAGGAGACAGGGAATAATAGGTATAGGAATGTGGTCGTTCAGAAAGGGGGCAACATCCATGAGCCCATGTTTGCAAGTCTGGGAAAAGACTTGGGAAGTTGGTGCTCTAGGTATGATCATCTGGAAAGGTGGTCAGAGAAATGAAGATGAGGTGGTAGACACATTTCTGCTTCCTTGTGGTGTTTGGGTGAGGAATTAAAGGGAAAGTTCCTGTTATCCTGCAATCATGGTGATTTGTGGGGGTAGGATGTTATGATCCAAGCATATGGTCTGAGATATACTATAAAGTCATATCCAGTCATAAATTAGTATATGACTGAAGTTAAGGATTCCATCCAATTATAAGATTTGTGATGCTTGGTTTTAATGTTTTTGATTTGGATCTCAGAAGAGAAATACAAACCACATTTGAGCTTTCATTTTTAGAAAAAACAATTTTGCAGTTGATTCCAAATACTTTTTTGTAGCAGAATTGTTTTCAAATTAAATCTTTGTTGGCATTCCATGATAGTGAATAGACTGCAGAATTTTAGCAACTTACATTTATCTTGGAAGTTCAAATGTATAACATCTATTTCATATAAAATTAACCAGAGAGAAAAATGGAGTCTGTTTGGATGCTGCATAATATTTGAAATTAGAACTTAATATCACAAACATTTTATCAGGTCCAGCATCCAGTTTCTTTTTTTCCCCCTTGTAACCATACATTTTAGGAAATACTGCTTTGCACAGATAAATGGCAGTAAAAGTTGAGCATTTTTTAGTAACTTGCTGTTATTCTGAGATTATTCCTTAATTAATCAAAGGTAATGGAACTTTTATCCTGTTTTATTTCAGAATAAGGTTTATTGGAACACAAGTCAGTATACTAGTTGTTTACCATGAGCTCAGTTTTTAAAATTAAGTTTACAGTTGGATTCTTGGGAAGTTATGATTATGGTACCCATTGCTATTTCTTTTTTCTGTATGGTTTCCCTGTCTTAAATTGCAACTGTTCCTGGTGGTGCCAGTGTCTTTTTGAACAACCTTTGCACCACCAGTGATCCATCATTTCACTGGTCTTCAATCTAAATTCCATGTAACTCCAGTTTGAGTTGGATTTCATTTAAAAAATATACCAGTTTTCAAGGTGTCATCTTAAAAAGTACACACATCTTATCATATTAGAGACATTTGATGCATTGACTGTACTGTCCACCAATCCAAATTCTTTGGACAGACATAAAGCATCTTATGTCACCTTTGGATAATGGAAGAGTATACTGAGATTGAGGACATATCCTCTGTGTAACAAAGATTTCTAATTCTCTTGTTATATTTATCCTTCTTTCTTAAAAATGGGACCCCACAACAATGACCCAAATAGAAGATATTTCCCAGAGGTCTTCGCAATAAGGTATGGCCATGTAAACTAGTCCTAATCAGTGACATATAAACAGTGTTGTGTGGATCTTCTACGGCCTTTCTTATGGCAGGTTCAAGTACAGGGTATCATCCTCCTCTATTGTTCCATATTTCCCTCTCTTCATGCTGATTGTGAATGTGAAGGCTGGAGTTCCACCAACCACCTTGAATCTGTAACTTGAGGTGATGTGGAGAATGTCAGCTTAAGGACAGCAATTCAGAATGATTGAAGAAGCTGGAGTTCTTGGTGACTGTGGAAACTTTATACTAACTCTAGAGTCCCTACCTCTGAACTGCCTTTACTTCTGCTTGTTTAAGTTATGCTAATATATAGCCCAACCTAATTCTGACTGATGTCATCAGAAAGTCTTTGTCTAGAAGAACTTATCTGTCTTTAGTTTGGTAGATACACCAGTTGATATCCTTTCAATGGTATATAATAGACATCTAAATAATTATAGACTAAGCAATAAAGTATTTAACTATCTTATACAATAGGAAGTCAGAAGGTAGGCAGTTAGGAAGTAGGTTCAGTATCTTAGTGATTTCACCATGGACCCAGTCTCTTGCCATTCTTCTGTCCTTCCAATGTATGCATTTAGAAAATGTCTTCCTTCATCATCTCAAAATAGCTACACAAAATCATACCCCAGAAAGAGAGCAATGAGGCCGGTCTATCTTTTGGCATTCCATTTTTTTTTTAATCTAAAAAACATTTCCAATATACCTTCAAGAGTACTTTAACTTTATGAGCTAGACCTAGAAATCTTACCTGCCACTAGCACTCACTAACAAAGAAATGGATTGGCATGACTGACTTAAAAGCAAACACAAATTATCCCTTGAGATTCTGCACGTAACAACCTAAACAAAATTGAGATTCTGTAACTTTGGGGAGAGTGGGTAAATGACTCCTAGGTGGGTAACATTACAGACTTCCCTACGATATTTTGAAAAGTGCATTAGAAAAAAAAAATAAAAAGAGCATTAGAACTGGCAGGTCAGCTAAAGAACAGTGACCTTAATCAGACCTATCAGAATGCAGGGCCTCCAGGGACATGCCTCTGACGAAAGGAGGTGAGTGCTAAATCCCAGGCTGGCTCAGTGGAAGCCAGGAAATACTAACAAGCAGGAATTTTCTTAGAAAAACCATGGGAGTGAGTATTCCACACCTAGGATCCTCCTCTGAGGGTAGGGTGAAGCTACAGGTGATGTCCTGCTTTGCAGAGTCCGTGTTCACCAGCCTTATTCATCTGGCACTGCTGGGCAATAAGGTTGACTGCTTTAACAAAATAACCACATAATTTAAAAGGCTAAAACCTTGATTGAGTTTAAGTAGAAAATACTTTTATTTTGCCTTCTTAGCTAAAATACATTAAATATTTAATAATTTTTTTCTTGGTTGATAAGAGTAATCCTTTTTTTTTTTAGGCAGAGCAGCAAGAGATTTATTTATTTATTTATTAATATAATATTTATTTTTGTTATTCGTATCTTTTACATTATTATGTATTCCCCATAAGTTACCACCACCTGTTCACCCATGGAGCCATCACCATAGTCCTCCGTGCTCCCCTCCTCTCCCCTTTTGAGCCCTCCCCCTCCCCTCCTTCCCTGCTGAATGTTGCTTTCTTATTTGGCTCCCCTATATTCCTGTTATAAGTGAAACCATTCGATATTTTTCTCTTTCTTTCTGGCTTATTTCACTGATCATGATCCCCTCTAGGTCCATCCATGTTTCTGCGAATTGCATGTGTTTGTCTTTTTTGAATGCTGAATAGTATTCCATTGTGTATATGTACCATATCTTCTTGATCCAGTCATCTATTTTTGGGCATTTGGGTTGTTTCCATACCTTAGCTATTGTAAACAGTGCTGCAATAAACATGCGGGTGCATGTATCCTTTCGGATTAGTGTTTTTGTGTCTTTTGGGTATAT